>JAODJW010000040.1:8021871-8053555 GCA_026777045.1 Hyperopisus bebe | reverse complement strand
AATGGACTTCATATTGTTTCACTTACATTTCGCCCAGACTACCTTAAATCCGACAAGTTACCCCGATAAGCCAGTAACCCTGCTTCGTAGTACAGGCCACAGGACTTGTTAAAACTCTCTCAAGAGCTAGAACCAAGGGTTTATTTTTGAAGTCTTACGCGATCTTTCCACATCTTCAAGCATGTGTCTGTGGAGATGGTGTTGGGAAAAAAGGCTTGTCTGTGCTTATTTTTCACTAGACCTGCAAACAGGTGTTGAGATAATAAATGTGCATATCCAGCATATTCTCTACCTTATAAAATGCTCACCTTTTCTCACTTTTGCATGCACAACCATAACCTGTATTTTGAATACTGAACTTGCCCCAGTATTAATGTTTTGTTATCATAAATGATAGACTTTTTTTCTATGACACAAATGTCTGGGCGTAGTGCAGGTCTTCAGTGAACACTGCATCTTTTTGTTTGTTTTCTTAACTTGCAGAATTTTCGATAGCCCTCACGTTTATTCTTATGTCCTTATGTTTTTATTTTAGGCTGAGCCTAAAGGTGTAGGGAGACGGCTTTGTGGCTTTCAGCTGCCTGAAGGGATGAGTGCAGAGGAGCTATCGAAGGAGCTCCAGAGGGAGCAGGAGGAGTCCCTGAAGCGACCTGCTGAGGGAAATGGTGACTTGGGTGAAGATGGACACCTTGACAAGCGGCTGAAGCAAAGTCCATCCAAAGAGTCCCTCGCTGATGTGAAGAAATTCCCAAAGAGAAAAGTGGTTCTGCTGATGGCATATTCAGGCAAAGGCTATCATGGGATGCAGGTACTTCTAGCTTCTCCTCACAACACACTTCTCATTTGGCCATTCCCTCTCGCTTAATTTCATTCGATCTCAATTTCATGTTATGGTTCATCATGTTCTACTCTAGAGAAACGTTGGATCCTCCCAGTTTAAGACGATTGAAGATGAGCTGGTCACAGCACTAGTCAAGTCAGGATGCATCCCAGAGAACCATGGGGCAGACATGAAGAAGATGTCATTTCAGCGGTGTGCAAGGACGGACAAGGTACCTTCACATCACATTATATAATGTCTGCTTTATTTCCTTAAGTAAATTAAAGGGGCAGTTCACACCAATCGTATCACTGCGCAGAAGACACGAGCATGAGCACTCCAGTTATATCTGCCCAATGATATGATTGGTGTGTGGAGTTCGGTAGAAGAAATAGTTTGTACATTAAACTGCTCACTACAAAGTCTGTGGATTATCTTCAGTAACCGGGTCATTATTTCTGGTAAGAAACCTTGCAGTTGAATTTTTCAAGTGTGTTTTCTGGCACTTTAATCACCAAAGAAAATGCCTTTCAGTCCCATTATATTCAAGAGAACATTCATATGGCTGGTATCTTCAAAACTAGGCAGCTCCCAACCTAGATGGATAGATAGCACTGAAGCCCTTCTAAAAAATATCTTTTTTTTCAGTTTTGGGGTGAACTGCCCCTTTAAGTAACCTGCATCCTTTAATGAAAAAAGTTTTCATTGTGCACATTGTCTGGTCAGGGTGTTTCTGCTGCAGGGCAGATTGTGTCTCTGAAGCTGTGGCTGATAGATGGCATCCTGGACAAGATCAACAGTCACCTGCCATCTCAAATGAAGGTTTTGGGTGAGTGACGTCTTCGGTTCATTATTCCTGTAAATGTGTGTCTACTGTTGTGAAAACTACAGATGTTAAACATTAAAATGTATAGATTTAGCAGTGTTTTATGCAGTAGTGTAGATGTACCCTATGGTTCAGGGAAGCCATATGCATGCAGGAAAAATATTGTGAAATACTATGCATATATTTAGTATGCATGTGTTTGTTTTTGCATCAGTTAGTTACGGTTATGAACCTATTGACTTTACATAAATCTTTTTGCTTTTTCATTTGAAGGCTTAAAGCGTGTAACTGGAGGTTTTAATTCCAAAAATAAGTGTGACGCCAGAACATACTCCTACATGATGCCGACCATAGCCTTTGCTCCCAAGGAGCTTGATGTTTTGGATAACAGCTTCCGCATGGATGAGGGGACCCTGCAGATGGTGAACCGTCTACTCTGCCGCTTCAAGGGCACACACAACTTCCACAACTACACTTCCCAGAAGGGACCACGGGACCCCAGTGCCCGCCGGTACATCATGGAGATGGAGTGCGGGAAGCCCTTTGTGCGTCAGGGCTTAGAATTCGCTGTCATCCAGGTCAAAGGTCAAAGCTTCATGATGCACCAGATTCGCAAGATGATTGGGCTGGTGATCGCCGTAGTTAAGGGCTACGCCACTGTTGACATCCAGGACAGGAGCTGGGGTGAGGAGAAGGTGGACATTCCCAAGGCCCCCGGGCTGGGCTTGGTGCTGGAGAAGGTGCATTTTGAGAAGTATGATAAGCGTTTTGGGGGCGATGGCGTCCACGAGCCACTGGACTGGACTCAGGAGGCAGATAAGATTGCTGCTTTCAAAGAAGAGCATATTTACCCCACTATTGTGCAGACTGAGTTGGAGGAGAAGTCCATGCTGAACTGGATGAAGACACTACCCATCCATGACTTTGAGGCAACTGCCACAGGGTCACAGGAGCACAAAGGCAGGACAGTGGTAAGTGGTGTTTTAATAATTGGGCAGAAAGAGTAATAAATAGATAACTAAGCCCCTATATTTTTTTAAAAAGATATGTATTAGAATATGTAAATTATATTGGCTAGGATTCTTATTGGCATAAGCATAAGTGAAATCTTCAAAATGGATTCTCTTGTAATTTCTTTTTCAAGGAGGAGGACGATGACGATGATGGGCATGGATCTGATTAATTCTTCGTTGACATCAAGGGCCCTGAATCTTAAGAAACTGTTGGTTTCTGGAAGCACTGAGTGCCAGTATTTTTCACTCTTAAAAAAATAATCTGTGCCTTTTGCATTTAAGTAAAACACTGCTGAAGTGCTTTGGCCATTCAATAGATTACATATCACTGAAGACTAACAGTGAATACCACTATGCGATATTTTATGAAGATGTATAATTTCTTTGTACCTTGCTGAAATATTTTTAAAGTATGTTGGACTCATAATAAAAATGTGTGTATATAGATGCCTATATTTATACACATGCATATAATTCAGAAAACAAATGCCCACGGTTTGCGGTCATTATTTTTCATTTAAAATATATTGGTATCATAAATAGTCTTTTTTCTGAATTATTTTTTACTGAATTATTTTTAAGCACTTAGGTTTGTATTCGTTAGAGTATATTTGCACCACTTCGCTTTCCGTTTGAATGAACAGTTTCTTGAACTTTTAGTTTTTATGGTACATTTGTGAACTTGTTTTTAATTGTAATTTTTATTTTTTTTATGTAAGATATACAGTGGGCACATATGGTGGGTATGTAGGATTTAAACCTCAGGATGCTATGGGTATAAAATTTGTAAGGAAACCAAATGCCCATTACATTTTTTTTTTTCTCAAATATATATCGGGGTTTGTTTACCATACAGAATAAACATCCCATTAATCCTTAAACATGGTGTATGGAATTTGGTTGTACCGTGGCAGTACTATATACGTATAAAATAAATGGTCACTAAACCCAACATTTTAATGCGGAGTAAACTGAATATGTGTACATTTCATTCCTTTGTCATTCCGCACCAAATGTGTACCAAACTGGATATGATTTTAGGCTTGCTGGGTGAGTACACGTAATACAATACCATCCCCTAACATTTTTTCATTGTTGCGTTTTACACCTGACTTATGAACCGATTCACTTATAGTCGTGGGAAGTGTTGTCAGACCCCGTTGCATTTCCACAAGAAGCATAGGAAGGATACGTTGTACATTAGTATTGTTTTAATGTATTAAATATTGCTTTTAACATGTATCCATTGTGCTATATACGCATAGTTTGTCATGAGTTACATTATGCATATATTATGTATTCCATACCAGTTACCTGTGTATAAACTGCGGAACCAACCCCCATGGAAGGTATTTCGCTCGCATAGTTCATTGCCATTGGAAGAAGTCAAAGGATTCCTTAATATGATTGGTCGTCGTTTGAGTCCGTTTTGTCGGAAGGAAGTCGGGTGGAATTACTTCCGGTTTTCAGAGAGCAGCGGACAAAAAAAAGCGGAGGCGCCGCCATGTTTTCAAATGGGGTGCTTCTTGTGCATTGTCTGTAGATAACGAATTACCACGTTTCTTGTCGTTGTAATTGCGTTACAGCTTATTATAATTTGTTACTAGAGGTTTAAAGAAGCCTTGTTGGTGCATGCAACTGTGGCAGCAGCTTCATTTGTTGTAGGTAAGAGTAAACCTGATGCTACGGGCTTTCGGCATCGGTAATGATGGATGCACCATCGTGCTCGCTGGTTTTATGGTTTATTTTTCTGACGTGGTTGAAGAACGGTAGAGACTTCATAATTGATGAGACGATGCAAATTACTCTTACGGTTCTGAAGAAGCTCTGTTTACCTATGTGGCTTTAGGTGTCTTTCGAGAGCGTGGTGGGTGTGTTACGGTAGGCGAGGCCTACCCCGCGCTGGTTTCCACGAGCGTGTCGTTAGCCGTGTTAGCTGGCCAGTTAGCGAGTTAGCTACCCAATTAGCCGAGTTAGCTGTGACAGGAGCGGTCCGAACTGCTTGTGTCACATTTATTGTGGTGTCGAAAGATGAAACACGCGTCTTTATAATATTACTGGTGGATTCGTAACATGCAGCATTCCTTATCAAACTAGCGATTCTGTTTATTAGGAAGTTGGTGAATAAAAAGCTGTCAGTTTTAAAAACAAGTCTTGGATGCTGAGTGATTCGCAACGCCCCGTCTAAAATGTTTAAAGCGTATCAATGGCCTCTTTTGTAAAGTAACTTTAAGTGGCATGCCAACTTTAAGGGAGCAGTATCAGTCCGGACAACTACTGGAAGACCGCGGCAGCAGATGATGCGCTTCTGTTTCAATGCCGGTCTGTTTTTGTTGTGCCTGTTTTTTCTTGGTTATGCATCGGTTTCAGCTCTGGCACGAATTTGCAGTTGTATCCATTAAACGAGCTTATCCGTAACATATATCGGATTTTATATATCATCAAACTACTTTTTTGCCTCCATTGATATGTTGATGGATGAATTTTCACGATTACTGACACTTGATCCCCAACTTATGTTTAGTCGTGTTAAAACGAGTGTCATCACATTTAAGTGTAATGGATACCTGTAAAGAGATTCAATTTCACCCCATGTAGTCAATTAATACAAATTTTCCGTTGTTTCCTGATGGTTAGATAACGTTTAAAACGCATCTGCAATTGTTAAAATGATCTCATTATTTTATAAGTTGGGAATCTCTACATTGCTCCTGTGGAGAATTGCACTTAAATCCTGAAGGTTGTACATTTGAGTCTCAAAAAGGAGAGCATTTGAATAACTGTGGTAAAATGTCTTATAGTTTAGAAATGTAATTAACTTTAAGTGAAATAGCCAGGGCCTTGAACAGTAATAATATAAACATGAAGATGGGTTGGAGTCTTGAAATGCTCTTTATTCTGAATGAAACATGTACTATGAATATGTAGTTTTGGTGAATTGTGTTGTCTAAATTTCCTATCATGTATGCCCAAATGGCTGTCGATGGACTGATACTCTGTCCATGCATTGCCCAGCTTCATGCTTCCTAAGATAACCTCCAGACTTACTGTGATGGACGGACGGATGGATGGATGATGTTGATCGGGGGTTGGATGGGTAGTGGTGGCATGGTGATTTAGTAGCTAGCATTGGATCGGCAGTTAATGGTAAATGGGCGATTGGGAAAGTGGTATCACTAATTCATCAATCAGTGAATAATGAAAAACTAGTAGGTTACAGGTCTGTGAATTTGGAATGTCGTGGGTTCGCATACCGCAGGCAGCCGAGGAATCATATTGTCCATAAACAAAGGCTGTAACTGCAGCTGCTCCAGGGGTACTTAATTCTGGCTGGCTGTGCATGTTAACCCACAAAACTTGATCTCATCTGTATATACATATGTGTATGTATCTATCAAGAAGGAAAATAATATAATGGAAAACTACCTTATTTCTCCATGGGAGTGAATAAACTTCTACTTAGGCATTTTTGTATGCGTCAGCTGGTGCTCTGTATTGACTTTGTATGGATTTTGACTCACTTTCTTGCCCACAGGTGACTGTCTGGCATTTTTCTCATTCCGCAATGCACCATGGGAGTGGGAGTCAGAACGTGCAGCGGCAGCTCCAGCGTTCGAAATCGTTCACGGGCGCTGAGGCGGAGGAGCAGCCTGCTCCGGTACCACCACCTGCACAGCCCGGCCCAGCCAATCTGCCGCAGTCGCCGGCAGCATCATTTGCTGCTGCTGCCAGCCCCTCAGCACCTCAGTCACCCAACTACCAGATCATCATGAGCCGGAGCCCCGTGACCGGCCAGAACGTGAACATCACGCTGCAGAACGTGGGCCAACAGATCACCCTCACCCCACTGCCTCTGCAAAGCCCCGCCTCCCCAGGCTTCCAGCACTTCCCACGTATTGATCCCCCATCCTCTTCCTACATCCCTGTGGCCTCGCCGCTGCCGCAGCCCGTGCAACCACAGAGCCCTACACAGCACAGCCCCGCAGCCCTGCAGGGTGTCCAGCGGCCCGGGGCGGCCGCCACCACAGGACTGGGCGTTCGCGGCCAGAGCCCCACGCGTTTCGTGGAGGCGGGCGTGCTGGTGCGCCAGATCGGTCTGAGCAGTCCCTCCGGTGGTGCTGCTGGGCACTTCTTATATCAGGATGGCAGCGGATTAGCTCAGCTGGCCCCTGCTACGCCTAGCCAGGTGGCCATGGCCTCGCCCAGTGCCACCGGCACGGTGCGTGAGCGCCGGCTCTCCCAGCCGCACTCCCATACTGGGGGCACCATCCACCATCTGGGTCCTCAAAGCCCAGTGGCCAGTGGGGCCACCCTGCCTACCTTGGGCAGCCCCGGACACATCACCACCTCCAGTCTGCCGCCTCATATCAGCAGCATCATACAGGGCCAGTTGGCGCGCCCTGTGTTGTTTGAGAAGGCTACCCAGGGTATGCTGGCTGGCATGGGGCCGGTCACAGCTGGGACAGCGGCGACGTCCGCCTTCGGTCTAACATCCACTGTGCCTCCCTCCAGCCCATCCCGCTCCAATCCTTCTGAGGGGGTCCCAAACCCGCCCCTCACCCCTGCTGGGGCGGCCATAGGCTCGGTCAAGAAGCAACCGCGGAAACTGGAGGAGATCGCACCGGCCACCCCAGAGGCGGCCCAGCTGAGGAAGCAGTGTCTAGAACACCACAGCAAGAAGATGGAAGCCCTACGAGAGGTCTTCAAGGAGTACCTCATAGAGCTCTTCTTCCTGCAGCACCTCCAGGGAAACATGATGGACTATCTAGCCTTTAAGAAGAAACCCTGCGTGCCACTCTTCACCTACCTGCGGCAGAATGACCTGGACCTGGAGGATGAGGAGGAGGAAGAGGAGCAGTCTGAGGTTATCAATGACGAGGTAGCTAGGTTTTAAGTCTCCTTCACTGTTGGCAGCTTTGAGTTGGTGGCTCTTGCATTTTGCTCCCAGTGACATCGTGTTAGGCATGATCCGGTCACTTTCTCGCCACCCAGGTGAAAGTGGTGACAGGAAAAGATGGGCAGACGAACACTCCGGTTGCCATAGCGACACAGCTCCCTCCCAACGTGTCGGCAGCATTCTCGACTCAGCAGCAGCAGTTCCAAGTGAGGACGCAGTGCTGTCCCACGTCTAGCCGCTACTTTCATAGGACAGATTTTTAACTCGCAGTCTCTGCCATCATAGTGTGCAGATAAATCAGCATTTGACTGCTCTAGACTGCTGCCATCAAGGCTGAATAGCAAGGGCTTGCAGGTACCAGGAGTGAGAGCAGGTGTCTCAGGGTGACACTGCGTGTGGCTCATGCTTTCAGGTGCATCAGGGAGCGACGGCCACTGGTATTGCAAACCCGGTTGACATTGAAGCCTTCAAAAGACAGCAGGCTTTGGCCCATGCAGGTAGGGCGATATGGGAATGTTTGGTGTCTTTTAATGTTTTTTGTTGTTTTTTTAATGTTTCTTTTTCTGGCTTCCTTGTCTGTTTTCCCCCTTTTTTCTTTTTTTTGTGTTCCTCTGAACCGCTTCTGCTTTAAAAAACCCAGCACTGTCTTCTCGCGCTTTGTCTCAACGTCGCCGGAAGGGAGCTCCGCATAGACTCCGAGTCGACTGCTTTGCGTTATGAGGGTATTGTGTGTTTTAAATCCCAGACCAGGCTAAGAGGCCCCGGATTGACGTTGGTCGCCATGGGATCATATTCCAGCACCATGGCGTAGCTCCTTTAGGATCACCCGGGGTTCCGCTACAACAGCTAATGCCGACAGCCCAAGGTAGGAGTGCTGCTAACAGCCAGCTCTGTGTTCAGTTCGGTGCAGCTGGAAGTAGCTCAACCCTCCAAACAAATCAGGCATACAGAATGCAACCCATGGCGATATGGCGGATCTCAGCACCCCATGCTGGGGCAGCTCTAACATCTCCCGCTCTGCTACTCGGAGGAAGTGCAGAGCTTCAGACCCCATGATCTCTGACATAGTGCTAGTCTACCTCTGTCCTGGCAAGAGCAAAATACAAAAAAAGAAGACAGTCAAGTCAGAAGACAAGGGATAGCACCCCCTCTCCCCTTCCACCAGTGAAGATGTCATGTTCTGTCTCCTTTTGTGTTGTACCGACCATTCACTCCATTGGCTCTTCCTTCCTTTTTGTGTTTTTTTTTTTTTTACATGGTTGCTCATGTTCCTCTTGTTTGGATGGACTTCCTGCAAATTCAGAGTGGAGTGGAAAAAATTGGCCAGCAAAAATCTTTGAAATGAGACTCATTTGGCCACTGTGTGGGTTTGTTATGTTTGTCCTCATTTTTCGCCTGTACCTTGACCCCACAGCTACCCTCCATGTCCACTTGTCCCCATCCAACTCATCGTGTCGTCCGGGATTCTTGGCACATCCGAGTCCTTTGTCATCTAGCGGCTCGTGTTGTTCCCCTGTGCCATGTTCATCTTTCAGTTGGTTGTCACCATCCTCGTGTTCCCATCGCCTTCCGTTCTGACTTGGTTTCTCCTTCCTCGGCCATGTTGTGGGCGGGAGGGTAGGGCGGTTCGGTCTGTCGGCATTACTCCCATGTTCTTTGTACTGTTCCGACCTGGAGGAAAGCTTCCATATTGGCGGACAGAGCATCCAATCAGTGTGTGAGGGGGCGGGGCTTCTGACTATCCACTGCTCTGCACAGGCCTGTCCAATAGAACCCATGTCTGCTTGTCCATCATTTGCTTTGCAAAATCTGTTTTTGTGTTCCCACAAAACGACAGATTTAAATGCAGTTTCCCTGCCAGAACGGTAGTACTACATGCATGCTAAACATTTTTTCCTGTGCTGACTGTCCTCTTTCCTTTTTGTCTTTCTGTAAGATTTATGTTCTGTCCGGCTAATTAAATTACTTGTGCATGATTACTTAGCCTTAACTGCCTATTAACTTTTGAAAATTGCTTTTGTTCTTGGTTTTTTTTTCATGATTATGCTTTTAATTTAGTTGGCATAGACTGTAGTTTATTGTAGTTCATTCATGTCATTCCTTATAACAGTCATTTCCTACAAGACAATGTCCATGAAACTTCACTATGTGCAGTAGTGTTATTATAATAGGAAGGCACAGCACTTAGTCTGAGTTAACTTGCTTGTATATGCATAATATTCATAAATTTCCATTTTCAACAATTCTGTTACAGATACAATAGCTGAGTCGTTAAATAAAGTATTGTAGCTCATGGTACCATACAGTGAGAGCCAATGAGAACACAGAAAGTGTTCTGATGGAGGATGCCTCTCTTTATTAGGAAGATGGCATTGACTAACAGTGCCATAGCATAGTAGCACCAGACCCTCAACCCCCTGGTGCTGTCTCTGCTTCTCTCTTCCCCATGTTTGCTCACATCTGATTGACTGGGTAAGAGGCAGTGTGTGCACCTGCAACCCTTTGTTTAAACAGGCTTTGGGTCCAGAAGAGGAACCGCGCATCTCCACTGAATGAGGAAACGATTAGTCATCTACAGAATGATTTCATTGTCTCCTTCTCCCCCATTCTTTGTCGTTCCCGGTTCCCTCTTTCCTAGGTGGCATGCCCCCTACTCCACAGGCAGTCCAGATGGCTGGGCCGAACCAGAGTCAGCAACAGTATGACCCTTCTAAGGGCCCGCCTGTGCAGAATGCGGCCAGCCTCCACACTCCCCCGCCACAGCTGCCCAGCCGCCTGCCTCCCAGCACCCTGCCTATGGCGAGCCTCCCGCTGGCACTGGCCCAGCCCCCACTGGCCGAGCCGCAGGCCCCGCCCACCGTAGGGCTCCAACCCCCTGTGAAGGTGGCTGCCGGTGGCCCGCTTCTGACCCAGGCCAACCCGCACACTCAGCTGCAGACTCAGCTCCAGCAGCAAATGCAGCCAGGTCTTCACATCCAGATCCAGGCCCAGCCAATGCAGCAGCTGCAGCAGCCACCCCAGCCTCTGCTGCAGCCCGGCCAGGCGGTGAGTCTGCGTTAAACTTTGCAGCCTAATGAAACACACGGAGATGAGAGAGATTCAGGATGCCAGGGCAATCCTTAGTCATTAGAAATGCCCAATATACCTAAATCCGTTTTAGCGGTTTTAAAACCAAGCCCTAAACTAAATGGGCCCTTTTTAAAAAAACCTTTCTTAGCAGCGTTCAGTATACCAGATTACATTTTATCCGTTTAGATTCCTTTATCCAAAGCAATGAATGTTTTTAGTATAAAGTAGGGTCTCCCTCTTTGGAGGAATTGAGGGTGAAGGGTCTTGCTCAGAGGCCCAACGGCGAAATGATCCTGCCGATTCTGGGATTTGAACCAGCGACCTTCTCGTCCGACACGGCAGCTGCACACTGCCACCAATGCACAATATAACCGGTTTTCATTAGTACTGCTTGGTTTATTTTCTAGACGCAAGCACTTGCGTCTGACTAAATTTCAAAACAATTTCAAAAAATGTCTTTTCTAGCTGTAGTTGAATCTCCAGGTATGTTTGCCAATGACTTTGAACACTCATTCTCTTCTTTCTAAATATCGGGCGGTTCAGAAAAAAAAATACATCACTGTTACTGTTGCCATTAAAATTGTAAACATCATCAGGAGCGCTGGGTAATATGAAGCATTGCTTGGCTCATTTTATTGATTTGTCTGAAGTTATTGATACGATCTCCCATAGTATCCTTGAAAAGAGTCAGAAGGCCTTTTATCTGAAGTGAAATCAGTTTGGGTTGGAGTTCGGTAGTTCTGACCCCATGATTGGTGGGTTCAGTGACACTGTGGTATTGCATTTCAGCTACACTTAATAAGGCTTTTGAGTACCTAGAAAATGTTTTTTTTAATAGAGTGCATGCTCAGCTTTGTCGTCTGCATGTTCCAAATGCAGAAATTTCCAAACTTATTATTTCTGTTAGGAGAGAAATTTTATCAAAGGGTTGTTGGGGGGAAAAAATTTAAGGGTCATGACTCTTAAATTTCGGTTTTATTGTACTTTTAAACTTGTCTCAATATGATTCTTTCATCTATCGATTACCTTTTTAGCATGTTCTGTTGTGTCTGAAACCATTTTTTAATTGCCTATGTTGGCCTGGTCTCTTTCTAAATCCAAATGCAACTAACCTGGTTCAATAAATACAGCTCTTTTTCCTCCTTTTCTTTTGTGCTTCCCTGATGCCAGACTGTGGCTTTGGTACGTCCTGGAACTGAAGCCTCCCAGCCTTGCCAGAGGCTGGTGGCCAACGCCCTCCCGGCCTCTACCGCAGCCCCCACCCCGCTGAGTGTCCCAGTTTCACACACATCCCCCCTCACTGCCGGCCCAGGCCGCCCTGCTGCCTCTACCCCCGCTGCCCAGTCCAAGATGGCCGGCCTGAGCCCCATTTCTGCGCTCCAGGCATCTGTCCCTGGACAGTCCTCAAGCGGGCAGCCAACTCAGGAGAACTCCCAGGACAAGCAGGCTGAACAGGCTAAACTGGTGAGTCTGTGTGCATGTATATAAAAGAGACGGTGGTGGAGAGGCAGTAGGATGTGCTTTGTCTGAATGGTAAGTCTCGCTCCTGCCAGGAGAGCCAAGTGCACCAGCGCATCTCAGAGCTGCGTAAGGAAGGCCAGTGGACGGCCAGCCGGCTGCCCAAGCTGCTGGAGACTCCGCGGCCCAAGGCACACTGGGACTACCTGCTGCAGGAGATGCAGTGGATGGCGGCTGACTTTGCTCAGGAGAGGCGCTGGAAGATGGCAGCAGCCAAAAAGGTGCAGTTGGGAATCCTCGCCCCAGAATTACTTGTTCTGGCCATAGCTTCAGAAACCCCACCTTTGCCCCAACCACAGATTTGTTTCTCATTGACATTAAACTTTGGCTGGCCTGTCACTGGTGCGCCGAAGGGGTTTTGCCACTCATGCAGCTACTATCGTTGCCCATTCCCCCCCCCCAGCTGGTGCGTACTTGTGCCCGTTACCATGACCAACAGAAGCAAGGCCAGGAGCAGGCCAAGAGGGAGAAGGAGATGCACCTTCGGCAGATCGCTGGCACCATCGCCCGAGAGATTGAATTTTTCTGGTCCAACATTGAGCAGGTGAGCTCTTCCCCCAAAGGCTCCCTTCAGAGTTGGATGGGGTCATTATGCAGTGATGTAACACTGCATTGTTGCGTAGCTATTCAGTGACATTACCCAAATTGATTTGGCCGCCTTGGTGAAAAATATGATTAGAAATTTTAGATTTTACTGTCACATTTTAATTTTTAGAAGTAATCATTTTTGTATGCATTTTAGCATTTGAGTGACCTTTCAGAAGTTCCTGAATGTTGCAAGATTTTTAAAAGTAGCTAAATTTGTTGCTAGTTGGTTTATGGAAAAACAGTTTCCAGGGTGGTCAGAAAAATTGCTAAATCTTGCAACAGAATTGCTGAATTTGCTGGTCTTGTGCTGCTGCTAGGGTACGCAGTGGGCGTATTCGGTGTAAAGGTGGGGGTGCCACTGGGAGGCGGTATTGGATACACTGGGCTGCTAAGATGCTTTGAAATTTGAAATGCATTGAATTTACCTGCCAGTCCTTCACCTCCTTCAGGTCGTTGAGATTAAGTTGCGGTGTGAGGTCTATGAGAAGAGACGCAAAGCACTTTGCCTGCAGAGGACGTCCAGTAAAGGTAAGAGCTTCTCGTTTGTGCTAGATATTTAGCTATGTGGAGGCTCTCCCAGAGCTGTGTATTACTTATGGGTGGACTGGATAGATGAGAAATTGGTGTTTTTTTTTAAAAGTAATGTGTTGCTTATTGGATTTTGCAGGTCAGATTATGAAAGGAACCCCTCTAGCTGCAGAGGAAACTCGACCCGTAAGAATCTCCTGTCCTGCTTTATAATCTGAAATCTTCAGCATATGAATTCTTGCAATGTGGAACTGCATCATTATGTCATAATTCCTTTTTATGTTCCTCCCCCCTTTATTCCACCCAGGAGCTGTCATGTTCCCGTAGAAAGAGAAAGGCCGATGCATCAGGGCTTGATGAAGGTGTGTGTGTGTTTTTGGGTTTTTTTTTTATACACACACACACACACACACACACACACACACACACACACACACACACACACACACACACACACACAATCATCCTGTTCAGTCTTTTTTGTGTAAGTACTGTAGGTCTGCTGTTGGGGAAAGTTATGTGGTTGGGGTGCCCCCTAGTGTATACCTTCTTAGCCTGTAACAAACTTGGCTGCCCTGTGTTTTATAATAGAAGATGAGGAGAGCACCATAGAAGAGCAGGAGATCACAGAAGCGGCTGTGGACCACCAGGCTGAGTTGGCTGACCTTGCTAAAGAGGGTATGTCACATATACCAGAGTACAGGTAGCGATGCGCAGCTGTTATTTTATTTATCCTAATTTCTACCCCGAATCACTTTTTGGGGTCAGGAAATGGTTGTGCCTTTTTTTTCCTCCCACGTTATATTCTCAGATACATGTGGTTTTAGCAGATGCGCTTGTGTTTAGCATTCGTCTGAGATGATTGCTACGGAAGTGACTGTGTCATTCATGCTGCCCCGTGCCCATGTCTCTCCTCCTCCCTCACCAGCCGAGATGCCCCTGGACATCCTGGTGAAGCAATATGCGGGTGCTTATTCTGAGGACTTTGACTGGCCCCAACCTGGACCTCGTTTGCCCAGTGCTGGTGCTGAGCCAGAATCCTATAGTGAGGATGAGGAGGAGGACGAAGGTGAAGGTAAGGGGCCGGTTTTGTTCATTTACATTTTCAGAGCATAAGATTTTAAAGTGTTTTATTTCGGACTTGATAACTTGGATTTAACCTCCTATGTGCTTCTCTTCTCTTAATATTCTGATGGACACTTGTAACTAAAACGTACATACATTGTACATTGTCTCAGGTTAACCAAACTTGCCATTGTGTATCTTGTTACCGTGTGTGAGAATGACATGATTGTTCTAATCACGTGACATGGTGGGGTGCTGTGATTGGCGCGATCCTCAGAGATGGAAGCTGCTCCACCGGGCGACCCTCCTGAGGCTGTGCTCATAGACTCGCTGCTCAGCATGGAGCAGTACCGCGCCTCCGAGAAGTCGGTGTCTGCAGGAGCCAACGGGCAGCCCCAGCGGGACATCGCAGAGGTGGCCACTGCCGCGGAGCACCTGCTTCCCAAAGGCATGGCGCGGACCGTCTCTCCGGTGAGTCGTGCCCTCCTCAGCCATGTTCCTGCTAGACCCTTGAGTAAGGGGAGGTCACTGTTCTCGTTGGCAAACTTCACTTGGCTAGGAAAAGTACTTTTTGAGACGATGATATGAAAGTGATTTTTCGCCAGGTGCACGGCACTGCCCCCTTCCTGCTGCACGGAACTCTGCGGGAGTATCAGCAAATCGGCGTGGACTGGCTGGCCAGCCTCCACAGGCGACACCTGAACGGCATCCTGGCAGATGAGACAGGCCTTGGGAAGACTGTACAGACAGTGGCCTTCCTGGCTCACCTTGCTTGTTATGAGGGTCAGTAGCCTTGCGTCATTCCCCTGCGCTGCCTTTTCTCTCCGTTATATTTTATTATTCAGGTGCTCAACTGATTGGTTTCTGAAGCAATTTTAATTTCAGATCCATTTTTACAGCTGAATGGTTTATCATAGGAGTTCAGGTTAATGGGACACGTGGCAGTTTTCCGGCCACTTGCCATTCTGTTATCTGTGGTCTCACGGTACTTCATGTCACATTGCCCTTCAAATATGAAGGGAAGCTCACTCCTGTTGACTCTGCAAAATTTTAATTGTTTCATTTGCCAGCAGTAAGATGCTTGAATTCATGTGAAGTATTCTGCCCCAAACAGGAATCTGGGGTCCTCACCTTGTGGTCGTGCGCACGTGTAAGCTTTTGAGCTGGGAGATGGAGCTTAAGCGATGGTGCCCAGGTCTAAAAATCCTGCTGTACCTTGGAGGAAAGAAGGGACGCAAGCTAAAAAGATCAGTTAGTATTCTCCGCAGACTTTACCCTTCTGCAATTTGAGACTCTGTTACTCCCTGTTTCCTCCTGTGTGTGTCTGACCTGGTCCTGGTCACTTCCCCTAGTGGTGGTCGGAGCCCAACAGCTTCCATGTGTGTGTGACGTCCTACAAGCTGTTACTGAAGGACCAGGGGCACTTCCTGAGGAAGCGCTGGAGCCACCTGGTGTTGGATGAAGTGCAGCTCATCAAGAACATGACGGAGAAGCAGTGGGACACCATCTTCTCCCTGAAGAGGTTGGCCGCTGGGACTGTGGTGCTCATAGCTTCACCACCTTGACCCTGAAAGCATCAGATGGTGTTGGATGCGTAAACCTACATGTAGCGGTGAAGCCTTAGGCGCTGTATTATTGGACTGCTTGGAATTCTGCGAGTCTTATTTACCCAATTCTGTGTTCCCTCCTCCAGCCAGCAGAGGCTCCTGCTTATTAACACCCCTCTGCAGAACACACTGAAGGAGCTGTGGACCATGATCCACTTTCTTCTGCCAGGAATTACACGCACCTACCTGGACTTCCCTGTCAAGCCTGGCACCGACCAGAACCAGGATTACTGCCACAAGCTGGTCATCCGTCTGCACAGGGTGGGATTAGCTGTGCCAACGTCCTCCAGGCTTTCACCTTAATTCTTCAAAGCAGTGTCGAACACATTTACAGCAGCTTTCCATCTGTTTGTGGTCTGGCTGTTTTATTTCGCTTAATTAAAGAATGTGTTTAAGTAGAGAGACTTTCTTCCCTGTGAATTTCGATGCTGTAACTTATTGAACGATACAACAATAGAGCACCTGTTGGCACTCTAACTAGCAGTGTGTTTGGGCTCAGGGCCTAGTTGCTTATGCCATAATTTCGGATAGACGTGTATCCAAAGGCGGCCGCATTGCTGAAGGTCCCCCACGTCGCCCCCTGTGCAGATGATCCAGCCGTTCATCCTGCGGCGCTCCAAGAGGGACGTGGAGAAACAGCTGCCCAAGAAGTACGAGCACATCTTGAAATGCCGGTTGTCGCGGCGACAGAAGAGCCTGTATGAGGATGTCATGACGCAGCCTGGGTGAGTGCCCAGCTCCTGTATGTGCTGGGGCACCTCCCCATCACAGTTTATACACCGTCCTGATATGTTGAGCATCACTGGTGGCCATTTCCCCACTCTACTCACAATACTTTACTCCCTACTCACAATACTCTTTTGAAGCCAGGGAAGTAACTCCTTTGAATAAGGATGGGCCTCCTCAAGCTTTGTTTGACATGAGACATGCCTCACAGCCCCCTAGCCCCTCTTTGGCCAATATGGCCACACTCACCAGGCAGTATCATACTTTCTGTGTTTAAATGGCGTGAGAAACGTCCTGGTGGTTCATCACTGCTTATGGCTTTCTAGCAGTTGAGCTGGATCACTTAGCAGGCTCTACTCTCCCAAGTGTCATGATGTCATGGATGTTGAGTACTAAGCGGTGTCTCTGTTTTTGGGCTTACATACAGTAACGGAAGCTTTTTTTTTTTTTCGTGACTTTCGTTGTCCTCCTACTCCAGAGCTCAGGAAGCCCTGAAGACGGGCCACTTTGTGAGTGTGCTTCGGGTCCTGATGCAGCTGCAGCACATCTGCAACCACCCTGACCTGGTGCAGCCCAGGGAGACGGCTGCTGCCCACGTTTCCCCGGCACTGGAGTACAGAGCTCCCTCAATGGTGCTAGGAGTCTTGGCATCAGACCCATGGAAGGTAGCATTACCTTTTGGATTTTCATGCGTCTGTGGCTAAACAAAGTAAAAGGAAAACCTCATGAAAGAATTTAAGGCAACTAAACTGAATTATAATCGCAGATCTAAGTACAACGGTGAGTCATTAGATTGCATGCCAGTTAGCTGTATGTGTCAGCTATAAAGAAGTCTGATTAATGCTTAGATATGTGAGTTTTCAAAGCAGTGTGTTTCAAGGAGGCCAGGTGGTGCTTGAATTTCAGAAGCATTGGTCACAAAAATTGCAAACCTAAAATGTCAAGGGAAACGGTCTCAAAAAGCGTGACAGAAATTACCACAGAGCTGAATCAGCACCTCTGTGCTCTGGTCCCAAAGACCCTCTTGTGTGCTGCGCAAACCTTGAAATTATAGCAGTGTTGCTGTTCAGGAACTTCTTATCCCTAAAGCCAATGCACTATGACACATAACCCAGGCTGGGAACACAAAGTCTGGGACCGCGTTTATCACAGTTGCATACAAAAAGATGCACGAAATGTGCATATGCAACTTTTGAAATGCAAAATCCCAGATTTATCAAACCAAACTTGATGGGGAAATGCATATTTATATGAGGCATATGCCTCATTTAGGAGTTGTGTGGAAAAGGTGTGTAATTTTAAATAAGTTGGGAAATGTATGTCTGCACATTTTCCTGCTGTGATAAATGTCATTAGGCCCCCAAATATAACATTTTATCATGTTGCGTGAAGTCAGTGTATGAATCGTACACCATAATCATGGACAGTCGGGAGATGGATTAAAAAAAAGACTATTTTAGGGTCATTCCATTCCAATGGAATGTTGCAGTGTTGAAAATTCCTCTTCCTTATGGTTGCTGTTGTCGGTCTTTGCATTGAGCGAGGCTCGATTTGCGTATCCTTTGAGCATGAAGTTAATTTGCATTGACCATTTATGCTTTTCAGTGGGTTGCAGCTCAGCAGAATCGCAGTATTGTGTATGCACATTTACAAAAGTTCCAATTTTGTCAAGGGAAATTGCATACGTATGTGCATACTTCAGTTTTAATAAATCCTTATTACTTGTGCGTACATTTTTTTTTTTTTTTTTTTATGTGTGCATTTTTTTTACACAATGAATTTTCAACAAAGTTTGATAAATGAGGCCCTTGGAGTGCTGAGCAACGGGGGGTGGGTAGTCGGTCGTCTTTCACTCTTTAACAGCATCCTTGCAGTGCAAACACTGTTCCCTCATGATTTTCTTATATCCCAGATAGTGATAATGTTAAACAAATTCAAAGGTGGCTATTGAACACCGGTATGAAATCAAGTGCCGTCCATGGCTTCCCTAGTCGCCAGGTCTAAACATCAGCCTTTATAGGAAATTCTTGGCTACAGTGTACAGAGTAGATTTTATCCCTCCACAGAACTTTTTTTTCCTTGAAAGGTTCAAAGTCCTGCTGTGAACAGTTCCTGACTTGCCTAACAGAATTTCAAGGTGGAAAATTTAAAATCTGCAGAGCTGCTCTTGTAAGAATCTGAGTAATCTTAAAGGGGATCTCTCGGCTGTAGCTGTCTTTTTAATTTAGATTTTCTCCCCACTCCCAAACTGCCAGACTGTGGATCTGTCCATTTTCGACCTGGTCAGTAACGAGTGCCACCTGACGCGCTACGAGACCGAGGAGGTGCTGCCCAGGTTGAAGGTCTCCAGGCAGCTCATCGAGGAGATCCATGCCGCCCCTCCTCCCCCAGCCCGGCCCAAGCCCTGCAAGATCAAACCCATGAGGTCCGTAGGCCACACTTGGTCTTTTTAGGCATTTTAAGAGGCACCTGATGAATGAGCTATAATTAGACCTTTTTCTAGTGATGGCTAAATGAAGCTTCATGAACCATGTGCTGTAGATGGTGGTCTTGGTTGGCTTTGGGATGTGCTTCGAGTCTTTTTATGAGCAGAGAGCACCATCTAATGGGGTCAGAAAATACAGCAAGTGGCTCCTGAAGCTTGATTTGGCCATTGCTATTTTTATTCCTTTAAAAGAGAAGATGGTTGTATGATCTCGTCATTACATTGTGTTGAAACTGATATCAGCATCTATGTTCAGTGATTCTGAGTCTAGTAATATTATAATTATTGTTCATGTTGGTTAGCTGTTGTGTTAGTTCCAGACTAACGGTGTGTTTGTTCATTTGGTGAAACACGATTCGATGGCCTGGTCGTACTTTGGCAGGTTGTTCCAGCCCGTCCAATACGGCACCAAGCCGGAGGGCCGAACAGTACCTTTGGCAAGCAATGGGGCTCAGCGGCCCCCAGCCAGCACTGTGGCCACCCCCACCACAACCAGCACGTCCCAGCCGGCCCTGGCCAAGGGCAAGACCCCCATCACCCACACGAGCACCACCGCTAACGCCACTGTTACTGCTGCCCAGGGTAAGAGTGCCTCTTCACACTGACGCAGCGCCGGATTTCCTGATCGTTGTGACCCTTCTGCGCATTGACCGTGCTCTGTTTACTAGTGGATATCACTGTGATAATTTCCCAGATGAATACCCCACTCCACCACAATAGCAGTAAATATCGCTGAAGAGGCACGCTGGGCGTTACTCAAGCTTACTGATGGCGTTTCAATAATCCACTGCAGTCGCCATGAATTTTAACATGGTTCAGGCACATCTGTTCATGTTTCAGCGTCGCATTAAGGAGATTATGCGATTTCAGTCAGGGAGGCTGCAATGGGAGCCTCATGGGAACATATTGCTTATTTTCACAGGCCTGTAGTTTATTCCCATTGTAACAGCTTAGTGCTGGATTAACTGGAGGATGTGGGGGCGTTTTGGTTTGGAGGCTTATGATGCTGAAAAAAATCTGCTAGATATCCTGCTCCCAATATCCATGAAAGTTCATTTTTTAAGGGAAGCTTGACACTGCACCAAAGTTTCTGGTCTTATACAATGGAAACTACAATGTTTTCATGCATCCTGCTTTGAGCAGAGCAGACATAATGGCGGTGTCCCACTCGATATGCGGGATGTTGGGCTACATTTCAGCCAGTATATCGTATTTAGGTGAGATAAAGGAGTAGGGAGAATTCTACACAATGAAACTAAACAGTACTACTTTCACATTTTAAAAATGTTTAGTAAATCATGTTGAAAACTGTTCTGAATGGGTTTTAAGCCTAAGCGCATTACTCATGTTCCATAAAGGTTGAATACACTCTTTTTTTTGGCTTTAAATATGTGTTGTGTGAATATGTTGGATACAGACGAGTGGTTGTGCTTTTGAATTAGTTTGTGTGTGTTTTAATGTAGGTATTTTTTTTATGTTTATTCATGGAGAAGGTCTGAGTCTTCTGCCCTCCTTTCAGACTTATCTTATGGATGTATGTGAACTAATTAATTCAGCCCTTGATCCGTACTTGGTTCATCTTGAATGGGAAGACTGTCTGTCTCGCCAGTACCATTAGACAACGTTTAAACGAGACCTGAAAAGTTCCCAGTAAACAGGAGCAGGAGCCATGACAGTAACACACCTAACCACAAGCCTACACCAACCACTATCCTCTGCAGTCACCGGGACTGCCTTGCCGACAAGCCTGGCTGCCACCACCGACACTGCTTCCTCCTCCGCGGCTGTCCCGGCCCGCAGTGTCCCTGGACAGGCATTGAGTCTGCCTACAGGGGGTGCTGTGCCCCAGCTGGCCCAGCCCTCTTTGGCCAGGCCATTGACTAAGTTGCCACAGACCACCACACCGAGCCTGCCAGCCCAGAGGCTGGTACTCACCTCCCAGGCCCAGGCACGCTTGCCTAGTAAGTGGCCTACCCTCCCTCCCACTCATCACACTCCTGCCACCGATGAAGCAAACCACTCAGGTTAAAGGGGGCCAGTCTGGGAGGCACTGCTGAAGGAATGTTTTAAGAGAGGAGTCAGCAGCAGGAATAGCAATGGAGCTCTTTAATGATGCAGTTTGTTTTTACTGTATAGACAAGCATAAATACTTTCTGGAAAGAGCACAATCCAGCATGTTTGCCTGCTCATGTGACATCACTTCTGAATTGGGAGACTGACGCTTGAATAGTTCGAATAACAGCAGTATCAGGATTTGGTGGTACCGCAACATTTAGCCTGATATTACTGGTTTAAATGTTTTGCCACTGCTTTAAGGCTTCCATCAGTGCTTAATAAATATGGAAGTTTATCGATCATATTCACACCAGCAAAGAGTCAAGCTTTCTATTAACAAGAAAGGGTTCTTAAAACTGAGTGCGCTTACTGGAACACCCACTAGTGGTCATGTTACCTCTGGGTGTGCCTTGAGCAGATTTGAAATGACCTAACTGCAGGGGAATTGCATCTGATTGCAGGGAGCAGAGCACCAATGAGCATGGGAGAATGGTTTGATTGAGCACAATAACGGAACAACTTGCAATACGACTTAATATTTACGTCTGCTTAAATTAGTGCGGTTCACGATTTGCTCAAAGGTCTCTTGAAGGGACCTGAACTGTGAACTGTCTTATGAAAAGAGGACAATAAAGAATTATATAAAAAGACTTGTTATAGTAATTGTGGAACTTAAATAATGCAACTGATGTGCAGCCTTTACGTAAAATGGTTACTTTTTTGAGTGTTTCAGTGCCATGACATGCTTTATAAAAGCCGTTACAAGAAATACAAATACATCATAAATTGGGAAGCGTGTAGCAAATCCACGATAGAAGCTAAAGCAGGAAGCTCAGAAACACAGGCTACTTCAGCAGGATCTCCCAGTATCCTCTGTGTCTCTCTGAACTCTTTCCCAATCCTGCATGCCTGCATTGGTCCCCCTACCCTGGGCTATCACCAGCCTCCGGTTTTATCGTTAACCTTCATTCTTATTTTTATCCATTTACTCACACTTCTTTGTCTTCTGGGGAGCATCTCTAAACCCTTGGCTCCAAGTCAGGCCAAGACCACCAAGGTCTATCTTCCCATCCTTCTGGTCCTGCCCCCTTTTAAGTCTCACTTTCTGTTTTGTGTTTTTGTTTGAGCATGAAGCTCTGACCACAGATCACTTCTTTTTTTAAAAAAAAAAAAAAAAAAAAAATTGGAGGGAATTCTTTTGACAAACACCAAAGGAATTTTTGGAAGCAAGACATGCCTCAAGATGACTGCAACTCCCAGCTGATCCCTCTAAGTACTAATCTCCGGTGTCATATTTAAATTAGTGATTTTGATAATAAATCCCCAAGCTGCCTGCACCACTTTTGAACGTGCAATTAAAGGAAGGTACAACATTTCAGCTAGAGCCTCAAGGATTTCTCGCTCATCAGAAGACTGCAAGTCCACACCACCGTAGAGCTGGTAACAGGATAGGTGACGAATTCTGCTGTCGTGGGGGCTTTCCCTGCCTCCCAGTTTAACCCCCCTGCTGTTTCTGCATGTCTAGTAGATTTTCCAGCTTTTTCCATCCTTCTCACTAACCAGAAACAGTGTCAGGTCCGTATTTTGTGTCTAGTCTCCCTTATGGGTTGGGGGGTGCACAGACTGACCAGATCTGCACTTGTCCCCCCCCCCCATCTCTTCTAAAAGGTGCTGATGCAGTGAAGACCTCCCAGATGGCCTCCATCGCTGGGGCCCAGGGCCGCATATCGCAGCCAGAGACCCCAGTCACCCTACAGTTCCAGGGAAACAAGTTCACGCTGTCTCCCAGCCAGCTGCGGCAGCTCACCACTGGGCAGCCCCTGCAGCTTCAAGGTACCCTCGGTAAAGTATACTCGCCTGTCATCTGCCTCCCTCTCTCTGATGACTTCAGAGGCCTTTGGTTGCTATTGGTTCTGTCTTAGACCCTAATAACCTTTATGGTTTGGCACTGACGTTTTGACAAGCTCATTAAAAAAATGATGCTGTTGGGCTATTTTGGTCTAAACACAACGGCAGGCTGGTTCCAAGCAGCTCTTTACCCTGGTCCCTTTGTCCTATGGCACAGGCAACATCCTCCAGATTGTGTCTGCTCCTGGGCAGCAGGTGTTGCGCAATCAGGGCTCTGTGGGCCTGCAGGCCACACCCCAGCCTCTCCCAGTCCCCAATGCGGCCACCGCTCCAGCCAATGCCGCGCCTCCGCCTGCTTCCACCCCTCCTATGGTGTCTGCTGCTGCACTCCAGGGTAAGGGCTGCAGCCTCTTCTGGGGGGTCCCAAGCAGACAGTGCTGTCTTTATTGGCAGGGCTGTCCCACCCTTTGAGCGACATAAGGTGCCATTTGATTAGGGAAAATAATGATGAGAAATGCCTCTGCTTCATTTCATGACCTTAGTTATTTAAAATATTTCTAATATTTCACTACTTTTCTTGTGAAACTGACGACAGCTGCTATCAGCAACAAGCCCTGTGCTACTGAAGCGTTTTTAATATAAACAAATTCGCAAAATTTGTAATCTTGCCTTTGGCACCAGAACACCCAGGGCTGGCCCCACTGATCAGGGTTGATTTGGTTAATGTTCAAGCAGCTGCCTTAAAACGCTACCTACAGCCCTCCTTAAAATGATCCGATTTGCCTGACTTACCATCATCTTGCCAGTATCACTTGTAATTCAGGCACATCGGGTCAATTAAGGAAGTTTCAAGACTTTTGCAAGGCACTTCACAAATAAATTAATGAAAACATTGTGCAGTCGGCTAGAAAACTTTTCAGTATCTAGAATAATTGTATAGAATTTAACATCCATAGATTAGCAATTGACTAAAAGACCCAGATGAGATTATGCTGTGTGTCTTGTAGCTAACCCAACCTCTACCCATGATCCCCTCTACGTCACTGTAAATGCTAAACTTCTCCTTGTCTAGTCCCAGGAGCTGCAGCCAAGAGCCCAGTCACAGCAGCCTTTTTCGTGGACCAAACGGCTGGCGCCAAGCCCCCGCTCTCAGCGGCTGCTGTGCAGGTATGGGGGGGTTGGGGAATATAAACTGTTCTGTTGACGCACAAACCCTGTGTTACTGCCATTGATAAAGTCACAGGAGCTGCAGTAAAATGTGCCCTGAGTGATGTGGTGGCCCTCTTATTTTTGCGGAGCAGATAGTGGTTTTGCAGTAGCGGTCGTACTGCCAGAAGCTCCCTGAGATGCCTGCAGTCTCATGTCTCGGCTCTCTGCAGGAGTCTTCCGAGGAGAGGAGCCGCCAGGTGAAGGAGCGCCTGAGCCGGCTTTTCACCGCTAATGAGCGCCGGTGCGCACGGGCAGTGCTGTACGGGGCCGACCTGCTGGGGGTCTGCACCATATCGCAGAAGGACCAGCAGCTCCCGCCACCCCTCTCCCCCATTTCTGCCTTGGGGCCCCGCAGATGGAGGTGGGTGGGCCGGGACAGCTGCCTGAGGGCTCAGCGCTCCTGCATCTCTGCCACGACCCACCTGCAGGAGGCACTGCTGTCCACTCAGCAGCAGTGGGAGGCTGGGCAGCAATTGGCTAACAGGTACTGACCAGTGACGTTTCTGACCAGCATGTTTGTACAGCTGGGAATGCCATTGTGTCAGGAAGTTCCAGGCCATTCTTCCCCTGACGGTATCTCTCCTTTCTTCCTGTTCGTCAAATTCACAGGTTTTCCTGCGTGGTTCCTGCGGTCGTGGCCCCGCCCCCATGTCTGTATGCGCCCAACCCCACGCCACGGTTCACCCTGGAGCAGAAGCGTATCCACCGGCGACTGCAGGAGGCTGCCGCCCCTCACGGTCTGGAGATCCGCAGGCTAGCCTCCACCCGCTTCCACCAGTTCCCCGACCTGCAGCTCCTGCAAATGGACTCAGGTTGGACCCGAGTTGAGATTGAGCCAGTCAAACTGATGACAGTTTCTGTGTTTTAAAGTGCATTAGAATGCTTTACAAACTCGCAACGGCCGCGTAAAGTGGAAGGTTGGCACACTGAATTCCAAAATAAGGAGAAATGCAAACTGGGATCCATATAAATCAATGATGGAAGGCGACTGTTGAGAAAAAGCTGCATAGTAATGCGTTACACTGCAGGGCTGCAGTCCCTGCCCTAAAATAAAGGGATAATGGGTCTTTCTCTGTTCTGGCTGAAGTGGTGTATTTGCTGATTGAACACGCTTTACATCTCAGTATAATTGTAATAATGGCTGATGATCAATGTGTATCCATCACAACCCATATTCTAGGCATTCGTAATTAAATACAAAAGAAAGCCAAGTGCTAAAATGTGTATTTATGGACCGATTTATGGCAGTGTGGTTCTGTTCTTATAGGTCTGTAGTGGCTATTTTAAAATCGATCCAAATCGACACTACACAAAAACTCATAGCTGTCATTACATTTCCAAACAACCAGTGGCCTGAATGACCTTCTCCTTTCGTTGTGTCTCTTTCAGAGTGTAGCTGCTGAGTGATTGATTGTTTTGCCCATTTAAGCTGTTATTCAATTCAAATTTTATATATCGTCTTTCACAACAGCGTTGCCCAAAGGCACTTTACATAGGTCTGTTGTGATACATCACCTCACCATTAAGACAGAATGATGCAAAAACAGGGGGAAGGAAAGATAGAGAAATGAAGGAAAGAAAGCCAGATGACAATGGAGGAGAGGAACCAAAAACTCCAAAGTAGGGAGAACAAAAAAAAAACCTCTGGCAGTCCTAGATCAAGGGGCATGCTAACATTAAAGAAAAGGGGAGTGGGCCTGGTGCAGACTGTGGTCAAGGGCAAAGCCGAAGTCCGTCAGGGAGTCAGGTCTCCACACCAGCCTGTGTAGGTTGTCAGATTGATGGCTGCACCCAGAACATTACAGTTCATAGGTCACATCCACGATGTCAGCCTTCCACGGGACTGAACCCAGACTCCAGCTCAGATGATGCCTACCCCAGGCACCATTTGGACTTGTGGGACAGCAGAGAGCCTGGGGGGTCAGAACATGCATTGACACATTAATGGACAAGCATTGTAGATTTAAAAAAAAAAAAATGGCATGTGCAACAGCATCAGCAGCCAAGCTAAAATGACGTAATAGGCCTTCAGTCAAGATTATTAACTTGTTGGCATTGTGAGTGAGGACACTATGTCTGCGGCTCGGAGGAATGCCGGTAGTCTCCGGGTGTGCTATGCCCAGCGAGCCTTAGCCCATCTTCTTACCATCTGCTGCCTACTTCTCCTTCCACCCCAGGCAAGCTGGAAGCCCTGGCTGTCCTCCTCCACAAACTTCGCTCAGAGAATCGCCGCGTCCTCATCTTCACCCAGATGGTGCGCATGCTGGACATTCTGGAGGCCTTCCTCAACTACCGCCATCTCACCTACGTGCGGCTGGACGAAAGCCTGCCGATGCAGGAGCGCCAGGTAGAGGTCGGGGTGTAGGTGCCGAACAGGTTTTCCCTGTCTAACACCAGGACCTGCAGCACCCCTGCGGGCTTCTGGCCTTCTGATGGGATACAGCAGTGGCCTCGCTTCCCCCCCCGCTGGATTAGTTCCTCCTGGGGCCTAAAGAGAAGCCAACACAATCTTTCATGTTCTAAGCATTGCATGTTTTCTTAATCTCTAATCTTAATTTTTGTTATTTATCCTCCACTACTTTTAATCCAGATTTTTTTATTGTACAAGTGAATGGTAACTTAAAATAATGTTGCGCAGTTGTGTTTTGCAGATGCTAATGCTCATTATCAAAAGAACATGGAAAACTTGCCAATTACGGCAATGCTCTCCATCAGTGTCTGACACGCCACTTTGTCCTGTCCTGACCTCCCCAGGAACAGATGAAGAGCTTCAACAGGACCAGGCAGGTATTCTGCGCCATTCTCACCAACCGCTGCGGTTCCGCCGTGGGCCACGTCTTTGATGCAGACACCATCGTCTTCTACGACACGGACCTCAACCCCAGCATGGACTCCCGCACCCAGGAGTGGTGCGATCGAATCGGCCGCTCCAAGGACATTCACATCTACAGGTACGTGAGCGTCCAGAGGTGCTAGAGCGTCCAAAAATATTCACATAGACTAGCTCACTTTGGCATCACATTGCTTTGATTTGCTGATAAGATCCCGATTCTGAGTCTTGTGGCTTTGCTGTTTTAAAGGTCACATTGGCCAGCTTTTGTGGAATATAGAGCTCTGGATTATAAGTGGTTTATGATTCTGTGGATTACTTTTGCTAGGCTTGTTATTCCACGGTTCGCGGTACAGCGATATGACACTTCAGGAGTAACTGATGCTGGTTTGTCTCCCCCCCCCATTGCTCAGGCTAGAGAGCGGGAACTCCATAGAGGAAAAGCTACTGAAGAACGGGACCAAGGACCTTATACGTGAGGTGGCAGCCCAGGGCACCGACTACACCCTGGCCTTCCTGACACAGGTACGGCCTCATAGCTGTCATACGAGGAGTTACACTGACGATGCTCGATTGACAAGTCTGGCTCCTAGTATATGTAGTGGATTTAGGAGGGGGCCGGAACAAGGCATGTTATGGTTGTGATTTGTAAGGATCTCCAGTGTCTGGC
The DNA here is from genome assembly GCA_026777045.1 of Hyperopisus bebe. Taxonomy (NCBI): domain Eukaryota; kingdom Metazoa; phylum Chordata; class Actinopteri; order Osteoglossiformes; family Mormyridae; genus Hyperopisus; species Hyperopisus bebe. The sequence continues at coordinate 8,025,801 of JAODJW010000040.1, read as the reverse complement.
CTGCACATCCAGTTCCCCTCCCTTACTCCAGGACGTGAGCCCAGTGCCGTGTCCTGGCATTGACAGGGGATACAGCAATGGCTTTCCCCTCCTCTCCCTTCAGCTCTACAGCTGACAGCGGGGCTTAAGGGGTGGCCAACAGCAGTCAAGGCTTGTAGCAAATTACTTCAGGCAGATCTGTACTTAACCTGCTAATCCCTCTGGCTCGCTAGAAGGAAAATGTAGGTCCAGCAGAGATGAGTTCTTGTGCTCTTGCTTGCATTACTACTATTTTTTTTTTAGTTGGTTATCTCGCTTTTTGTACCAAGAAACTAAAAACCTTTCCACAGCTGCAGTGTTATTGGTGGCTTTCTCTACAGCAGTGTTTCCCAATCCGGTCCTCGGGAGGTCCACAGACAGTCCACATTTTTGCTCCTTCCCAGCTCCCGGTGAGCAACAATAACGTGTACTGACTGGCACGGACTTTGGCGGAAGCAAACACATGGACTAACTGTGGGTCCCTGAGGAACGGAATTGGGAAACACTGCTCTATATTAATGTCAGTACCTGGCTTGAACCTGGAAGCTTTATCTTTCTGGTTGAGTGCCAACATGCCAAACCACTCCACTTGTTGCTTTTATAGAGGACAATCCAGGACCTGTTTGAGGTGGAGTCAGGCACCGGGGAAAAGGTCGAGGAGTTTGTGGTGCTGCACCAGGATCCGTCTCCCTCAGAGGCCATCTCGCCCCGTGTGGCACGGCCCTACATCCAGGCCCTCAACAGCATCGGCCAGGATGTGTCGGAGGAACTGCCCATAGAGCAGGACAATGAGCCAGGAGGGGAGGAGGAGCTCGAAATCCAGGAAGAACCATCACAGATTGAGGAGCTGGAGGCAGCCCTAGAGCAGGTAATTGGCACTAACTAACCAATCCCGTAACAGAGTGCGTGCCCGGATCTGCTAAGTAGTAGCTGGGGGGAAATAACATTAACATCAAGAGAAATATGGCCACAACATAAAAAGCTAGACAAGCAGAGTGGTTTTTGCTGATCTTACCATCTTAAACAGGCTGCAGTATCACTGGTCTCAGCAGTAGCTGTGAAAATTCGGAGCTCGGTTTTTACCGCCCTTTGTCTCCCACTCCCAACAGCTGACACCGATTGAAAAATACGCTCTGCAGTACCTGGAGTGCCTGCACATCAGCGAGGATGAGGAGCGAGCCATCATGGTAAGAATGGAGGAAGGTCGGGGGCCTCTGAGTACATCTTGTACCACTCTGAATTAGTGTTGCCCCCCACTCCAGTTTGACAAACATCGTTATATTGGAATGGTGATACCTACAAAAGTAGTTGGGTATTTAACATTAACCTTTTTTGTTAAAGGTACTATGAAGGGCAGACTGCCAGTGAATAGTTTTTTTTTTCCATGTTTTTTTTTAATGTCTTTGTGTATGAATTGCAGGAGCAAGTGGGTTCCGCCAAGAAAGGCTGGGAGGTTCAACATTTGCAGAAGCTTAAGGCTAAGGAGGAAGAACTGATGGTCCTCGAGGAAGAGGAAGATCTCTTCACTTACACGAGAGAAGATGCCTACAACATGGTACTTTTGGATGTTGTTGACCACATGGTCAAATTCATTTAACGTTTTCATGGCCGTCCTTGCATGAGCTGTATGTGTAACAGCACTGTCCACGCTCTGCTTCCCAGGAGTACGTCTTCGACGGTGAAGACGGCCAGACAGAAATCATGCCGGTGAGCTGCTGCTCTTTCCCCGTGGCCTGTCCTTTTCGTACATCACACTTTGCCGACGCGCTTCCAGTAATACACCGCTGACCTTCACTTTGTTCCTTTCCCATGATGCAGCTGTGGACACCCCCTACGCCCCCGCAGGATGATAATGACATCTACATTGACTCTGTGATCTGCCTGATGTACGATACGGTGCCCATGCCAGAGTCCAAGCTTCCGCCGGTCTACATCCGTAAGGAGCACAAGAGGCTGAAGATGGATCCCTCCGGTGCGTCTCACGCCGTTCTGCGACCTCATCTGTCTTTTGCCGTCTGCTCGCCTGTGGCCTGCCTATCTCTATCATCGGGATTTTCATTGGACAATCTACACAGTGCAAATCCTGCTGGAATTTTACCTCATTACCTTTAATTATGGAGTAACAGCTGGTTGAAAGATTGTCTAGCTAGATGAATTCTTCTGCAACTTGGAATAATTGAAAGATCATATGAGCTTTGCTATGGTTTTGTTCTAGCTTTATTGTTTGCAGGATTCCATCCTCAACAAATGAACGTAACTGTTTTTTTCAAATCGTATGAATGATTCAGTGAAAACCTTAGTTCATGCAAGAAAGATTTTATTGATTCGGGTCCTTAGGCGGATTTTGTGGTCACACGCACGTGTGTGCTTCTAAATGCCTTTATGTCTTATGCGCGTGCAGCGGGTCGCAAGAAGAAGAAGGGCCACGGGGAGACGGTGATCCCACCGCGCTCACTGTTCGACAAGCCCAGCCTGCTGAAGGTGCGCCGTGAGGGCAAGGAGCAGAAGAAGAACTTCTCCTTGAAGCAGCAGGCGCCCTTCGCTAAGCCGCTACCCACACTAAGCAAACCGGCCGTGGAGGCCGGCCAGGACAACCCCGAGTGGCTGATTAGCGAGGACTGGGCCCTGTTACAGGCACGCACGACCGGCTACACACACGCACACGCACGCACGCACACACACACACACACACAAACGTCACTTGCCCTATTTTCATGTTTGCATATGTGTTGTGTTCTGCCAGCATTTACGCCTGTTACATTTAATAAACTGGCAGCAGTTTGAACCGATTTTTTTTCCCCATGAAAATTCCTCTGGGGTTTTTCTTTTTTTTTTTTATGAGGTCACAAAGATAAAATTGTGTTACTGGTTTAATACTTTTAATACTATTAATAATACAGATGCCTTAGTATTGATGTCACAGCGGACAGAGTGGAGAAGCAAGACTGAGGTTAATTGAAATTCCATTGAACGCTGTCGTTCCCTCCAGGCTGTCAAGCAGCTACTTGAGCTTCCTCTGAACCTCACCATCATGTCTCCGGCCCACACCCCCAACTGGGACTTGGTCAGCGACGTCGTCAACTCCTGCAGCCGCATCTACCGCTCGCCCAAGCAGTGCCGCAACCGCTATGAGAACGTCATCATCCCCCGGGAGGAGGGCAAGGTGACTTTAAGATGTTTCATTCATCCGTGTGCTGACAGGCATCTCCACACCCCATTTTTTTCTGTCTCAGCCCCTTTGAAAAATTTTTAGTCCCGTATTTCTTCATATTGAAAGTAGCAACCCTACTGGGAACTGGGCCCCCCGAGGCTGAAATTCTACAATCACCCCTGTGGTTGATATTTAATTCATGTGATAATATAAGGTCAGTATTGTTTGTGGTGGGTAAACCTTTTTAACCAAACGTGACTTTTGCAGTTGGTGTATGAAGCAAATCCCAAGAAGAAAACCAAGAGCATTTACAAGGTGGGTCCCGCTGGTTCTTTAGTGGGACGTCGTGTCTGTTTTTACTTGCGTGTCAGTTTCACTGGCCGACCTGACGCTCTCCTCGCCCCACAGTCCAAGAACAGCCGCCCCCTCCGCACATGCCAGATCTACACGCAGGACGACAACGCCACCCACGTCCAGCTGTATAACAGCCGCTTCGAGCTGATGAAGCTCATCGCCAGCAGGAGGAGCCCTCCCATTAAACCCCTGTAAGTCCCCCCCCCCCCCTTCCCCAGCCGGCCCCCCAGCACCAAAGCTAGTTTGATTTGGGGGCTCCGCACACGGCCCAGAGTGTGGCTGCCGTCGGCTGCTGAGACGCCCATTTTCACCGGTTCTCCTCTGCATCATCTGGCAGGTTGGGCATGAACCCGTTCCAGAAGAACCCAAAGCACGCCTCAGTGCTGGCTGAGAGGTGAGCGCCCGCC
>JAODJW010000040.1:7997536-8014107 GCA_026777045.1 Hyperopisus bebe | reverse complement strand
TCTGGCTTTGTGCTGGCCCATGTGTGGGCCACCTCTGGCAAACTAGATCTGGGCCATCAAGGGGCCGTCATTCATTGTGGTATGTGGGCCGGGTGTAAGTGCATAGTGTGGGCCAGATCCGGGCCATACCAATTTTGCTATGTGGGACATTAACATCTAATTAGCTTATTGCTGCATAACTAATTGATGTTTACAATTAAATAATAGGAAACAATTAATTTGGTTTGATACCTATTTTACCTTTTTGATTTATTTTAGGTTTTATTTCATTTTATGCTTTTATTTACTCCCTCTCCCCCAACAAGGAGACTTACCTAGAAGTTCAATCACTATTAATAACAGTAAACAATTTAGATACACAATCACACCAGGGAGTCATTAAGGTTTTTTCAGTTGAGCGCTTCTGGTACTATATGCTTACCATTCGCTCTCTGTTGGTTGAGCTTACTTGTGGCTCTGCTGTCACTGCTTGCGATCGTACAGTTTGTCAGAATCTAAGGGGAGTTCTCAGCAATTGGACGCCCAAAAGCGCGCCAGCCCAGCTGCACCCACTGACTCAGTAAGGGCAAGGCTGACTGGTACTTCAGGCGGTCATTACAACTTTTGCGCAGGACCTTGTCTAGGATGAGTTCTGAGAACGGCTCTAGCTTGGACTCTCAATAGGGTGGGTGATACCTGAAGGCTATTTTGCCAGCCTTGGTAGAGTCAGGTCTCAGGTAGAGCGGCCGATAAGCTGAGCCCCACCTGCGTTGTCTCAGTTGTGCGTACAAAACACCCCCTTCCAAGTTGACCTTGCTGGTGTTACAGGCCGTAAAAAAAGTACGTGCCGTAAGGGAGATACATGCCGTAAGTTCAGGAGGATGCCCTACAGGTTCTTTGGACATCCTGCCCACTCGCCGATTCGTTAGCTGCTCCTTCGACTCCACCTTCTGCACTTGGCCCCGCCTCCCTCGCCTTCGGAGCAGTTTCCAGTTCGTCAACAGAAGAGGCCGCAGCTTCATCACTTCGTCTGCTCACTGCTCGCCTGTTAGCTCGCTCTTCATTCGCTTTTGTATGATTGCTCATGTATGACTGTTTTGTTCCTGGTTTTCGACTCTGGCCTCATCCCTTTTTGTACCTTCGCCCTGGTTTTGACTGCCTGCTTAGTTTTTGAACATTCGCCTGTACTTCGACTTCACCTCTTTGATCTCCCCTCTGGATACCTTCGCTTCGGCTGTGTGTTTGTTTCACTAGGTGTGTGTAAGGAGTGTCTACCTTTTTGTTTATTCATAAATGTGGGGGTTACTGTTTATTTGGTTAGGGAGTTAGGCTAAGGCATTGTAGTTTTGTTTTACCCTTTTCTTGTGTTCACTTAGGATTAGTTTAGCTTGAGGTTGTATTCGGTAGATGTGTTTTTGTTTGTTTCTTTGGCCTTTGTCACTCCTGATGTTCGTTACACCTAGTGTTTGTAAAGTGTCTGTGAAAAACTATAAAAAAAAACTATAAAAAGACTCCCTTTGTGTCCTGTGTTCCCTTCTCCTAGCTCTGATTGTCTTGTCCTTCCCAATCCCTCCTTCCCTTTCACTTTGTTAGGCGCCAGCCCTGGACTGGAGCGTAACAACACAGATTTGTGATGAGTCTAAAGCCTATTCTACAGAGTGCAGGGCACAAGGTGTAGGAACAGAGTGTCCAGTCCATCCAGTGGATACATATAATCACCAGAAAACTCCGGACCAAAATGCAAACTCCACGAGACAGAGCCAGAGGACGGGCTGAGTGAAAGCCATCCCTGATTTTATAATTGCATTTATGATTATGATATGTATATGATCAGACTGTTTTCCCACAAAAAACGTAAATAGATTACTCAATTTCCTTTTTGAAATGTCAGGAAGAAATATGTTCATCAAAATGGCTAATGCTGTTATAAGGGTAAGGTTGTCATTTCCTGGAATTATCAAAAAAAAAAATAGGGGATATGACTGCAATCTCGTACCTGTTCCCTTCACACTAATTGCCGAGCTGAATGCCTTGTTGTGATAGACTCACTAATGGAGAGCTGTTCCGCTTGGGCTCATTGTGTGGATCATTGATGGCTTCAACATTTATTGAACGAGCTGTGTGGGAAAAATGGACACATCACGTCCACATCCTTAGCCTGTGTTGTTCATCATTCATTCGTACAGAGTGACTGTGTGCCCTAGCCTTTCATCTCAAGGCCCTAAAGAAGTAACGAGTGAGACTCTCAGGGACCACAGATCTGCTTACAGCGAGGAATAGGTGCGAGTCTGCGGCTCCCACTACGCCGATCATCATTTTTGAAACAGCTGGGAACGTGCCGTTTAAAAGACAGAAGGCAAAAAGCCGAAACGTGTCTGCTTTCAGGGAAGGAATTTCAAATGTGATTTTTTTAAATGAGTTTCTAATTAATCAGCATCACTTAAGTTGACTGAACTGGACAATTTAATTCAAATTGAACAGCACAACATCAAACCTCAATGAATTTTCATGAATCCTCCCCCGAATTAGTATTAGCCAAAGAGTGCCTTTTATAGAGGTTTACATAGATTAGAACACAGATATACATAAAACCCTCCACTTCTCAACACTTTGCCTTACAATGTCTGACTGCAGCATCCAGACACTTATTACAGCCACATTAAGAGCTTGCAGCAAAAGAAAACCTAACATCAAGGGTCTGAAAGACTGGAGTCAAACTAGAATTTCCAAAAATCCTGTGACTGGCTGACAAGCAACACTGCTGTAATGCACTCACTATCAGTCTTAGTTTTGGATCAGTGTGCTTTATACTCTGTAGAGCAGGCAGACATGGGCCTGGTCTACATCTTAGAAGTTATGTAAGAGAAGTGTAGCCTAGATGGATGGCATTTCTGAAGTTCTTCACAGCCACCCTGAAGAGTAGGGAGTATCAGTATTTTTAGGTGATGAAGCTGTGTGCTTTTTGAGACATTCTGATTTTCCTCGAGTTCATGCCTCCCTCTGTCAGCATCTCGGAGGCTAGTTTTTGGCTGTTTTATAATAAGCTTCAATGAGTCTGTATTTGTCATTGAGAGAAAATGACTTTCTTCTACCAGTCTTGTTTTCTGTGCAAAGATAAAACACACATATATATTCACATGACCACATATTTCAGCCCATAGACATTCCAGACAGTGTGAGATGTTTGATTGCATGTGTGTGTATGTTTATATATAAAATCTATAAAGAATTACCATAGTTTTACTTTTTTCTATGTATTATCATGTGATAAATACTGCAAGAAGACTACTTGATTACTATAAGAAATTATTTAAACAGTATTTCTATAGGAATGATTCTGTCCCAAGCTTTTTGTACCATATAAGCAGTCCATCACTATATGCTTGATTACTACTGTATAAGCGGGTTCCACTGTATCTAGTGTTTTTGATCTCCTGCCTTGTGCTCTATGGTGCTAGTTTTCAGGTCTCTCCCTTGAACCTGTACTGAATAAGCAGTTGGAAGATTGGTGGAAAGATGGACAGATGTTTTTTATTAATTAAAAAAAAACACAACTTTTGCCAGCTCTCCAAAATTGCTTATACCCTAAGAGGTTGTGATATATGACATCAACAACAGTGACCTGATCCTTTTTCTTTTTCTTGTATCATTATTACTTCTTAATGTAGGTGGGTGACATGAGGAGAACAAGAACTCTCTTCAAATTTCCCCTAGCTCCTCAAAGATGGTTAAAATAGGAGATCTTCCGAATTGCGGAATGAAAGGTGAAAAAACTAGACTGTTGAACAGATTCTGTATTTTCCGAGATGAAAACCAGGTATTCACAAATATCTAGAGACATCTGGGAGTGAGGCAATCTGGGTGTATATGAAATCCACACAGGGGGACTTCCTAAAGAGCTTCACACCGGTTCTAACTTGCGGATGGTTTTGTCTGAGAAGATTAAGATTATGGAAATAAACCAAGCAGGTGTGTAGGGAAATGGCACAAGAGAGATGAGCAGATAAAATACTTCTGATCATCAGATTTTAAATCAGGTTCTAGGAGGGTCTGGAGAAATGTTTGCAACAACATTAAATCCTCAGGGAGATGGATGGTTTTACCCCTTTACCCCACCTAAGGATAGTGAGGTTCTTCAAACTTTTGTGCAGGTGTGTCAGATTCCAAACAGTATTATAAATTGATTTTTTAAGACAGTTTTATGGAATATAATCATGACAGGAGCACCCTATCATTAAACAATATGATGGATCATCTGCTATGAAGTGATTTATACCACCGATGACAGTTTGCTTCCGTACCCAGCTGTAGCCTCCCATCAATCGATAGAAACAGGCCACTTCTGCAGGGTGGAAACGTTCTATATAGAACCCCTGGTGTGGTTATGGTTGGTTATTGGTTGTATTTCTTACTGCAGCCACTGGGGTGGGGGGGGGGGGGACAGGTCTGTTGCTTCCTTGGGGAAATGTAAAAAAGCAAATGAAGAAACTAGACCAAGTTTGATGATCGTAATCCTTGTAGCTACTCTCCAGGCTTTTAAGCAGAGGATTTGAGGTTTCCATCTATAAAATAAAGATAGATAAATAGATCTTTAAATAAAGATAGATAACACTAAAAGTATGATATATATATACAGGTCTCTATATATATGCAGCTATATATATATATATATATATTTTTTTTTTCCTTTTTTTAATGCTTTAATGTTTTTTCTTTGAGTGAACTTAAGGTCCTTTATTTGTGTGTGTACACACACACACACACACACACACACACACACACGCACACACCATGTTCTGCTGGTGGGGCGCTTCGTAAAAGGAGCTGACATGAGACTCTCTAAATCCCTGTTTTCACTGAACCATGTCTCTCTCACTGAACCATATCCCTTCTTCCTCTGTTGCACGCTCGGGCCTAACATCTTGGAATTTTTGAGTGACTGCTCTCTTTCTGTTGTTAGAGTTACATACAGTCTTCATTTGTACTCCAGTTAAAGGACTTTTAGGCCATAAGTACTAAATCGCTACAAAACGAACTCTTAAATAGAAGTCCAGATGACACCTGCTGAACCAGCTTTTGTATTTAAGACTCAAAACCAACTGCATTGTTCAGTAAAGGAAATACATCATCACTTTGAAATGCTGGTGCCCAGCAGCCTGTAAAGGAGTATGGGGGGGTCACGTGATTCGATTCCTTTAATCCACCTTCTGTCTTTATTCCGGTCCTCTTTAGTGAATTGTACTTTTTTTTGAGATGCAGTGCAGGTTGAGGATGTGTATTTAAATCACACTAATATTACATGTACTGATTCAAAATTGCGCTGTTACCTCAAAGCTGGTTAAAATAGCTTAGTAAGAGTGCAGAAAGTATAGGCTCGTCCTGCTCATTCATGAGATGCAAAATTGAATGACTTCACACTTCTATTGAAAAATTCGGTACCGGACCAGACTAGTACATTTCCTGCTGACACACTGATTTTACTGGAGATCATACGATTCTTAGCAAAAAGGTCTGTAAGTCACTATAGCACTGAATTGATTTTGACTATCATGAATGGCTTCTTTCATTTTTTTCCTCTGTCACCCAGGTATATTTAGCTATTTTTCAAATGATTAAATAGCTGCTCATTTTTCTAAACTGGATCCACTAGAGATTCACAACCTTACAGATAGAATGGCACAGAAATGATTTTATTGATTGTCTTCCTAGACTAGTCAGAAAGATAACTTATTCAGCTGCAGAATTAAAACATTCCACCGCAGGAAATCCCTGGTTCAGGTGCTGCATTACAAAACCCCCATGACCAAGGTGTTTACAGCCATTCCACACAGTCAGGAGGGTGTGAGGCATCCATGTAGGTCAGAGTGGTGGTGTGCTGGGCTCACAGGGAGCTATGAAGCCTCCAGTCTTGCCAGTCATGGCACTCCAGGTTGTGTGTTTCTTTCCATGTCTTATTTGCAGACTCCCCACATAACCGATTCGTGCAAAGTAGCAAGTCTGCTTCCGGCTTCCTTATTGTGCTCTGTTTTGCCTTCCAAATGTGACTTTGGTAAAGAAAAAAAAAAAGCTAAAAAAAAGCTTTCGTGACTGAAACTTCTGTGCCAATGCAGTACCAGTTCTTCACTGAAAAACTGAGATTTCCTTGTCGTTAACAACAGTAACAACATCATCATCCCCTACGATGGATACCTCCCAGACAGGTGCCTCTTGCTCCACTTGGTCTGAAAGGTTAGTGTCCCCCACCTCAGAGACTAACTGTGAAAGGTCAAGTAGAGAGCAGTGTGGAGTCTTCATCAGGACCAGGGTCTCTTCATCTGAAGATGAGATGTTCATAGATATAGAGTCATAAAGAGAAACAGAGAAACACACACACTAACCCTACCAAACATGGTTGCTGTAGCTTTCATTATACAGTGGTACCTTGGAACACAAATTAATTCATTCCAGAGAGTTGGTTGAGTTGCAATTTGGTGGCAGTCCAAGTCAAATTTCACCATAAGAAATAATGTAAATGAATTTAATCCATTCCATACCCCCAAATGATTGCCTACTTAAACTTAACTACCTACCTGACTAATGATGAAAAGCATTAACAATCAATATAAAACTAATACACACATGAAAAGCACACATATAAAAGCAATAAGCATGAAACAAATGACAATCCCACACTCCGAAGTGAGAGCAGACATACATGCACCACCTTCAAGTCTCGCTATAATTTCCTTTTTAAGTTCTACAGTTACTCTCACTACTTTGGTTTGCTGGTATCACTGCTCACGTTCTTAGGGGCCATGATTACTGCATCACTAAATGAAATGTGGATAAAGCACAAAGAAATTCAAACTGGACACGGGAACACAGCTTCTGCATGGCAAACTCAGTCGAGAGGTACAATTCATAGGCATAAGCATCCCAGTATGTCCATTTGAATTTGTTTCAGCCCATCAGTGATGCCTCTTGATCTGTATGTTTTGTTTTGTCGTGTTCTGAGTTTTGGTCGAGTTGCAAGTAGATTTTTCTCGACTGACCCGTTCGAGGTCCGAATTGGTAGAGTTGAATGTGTCTCGACCCGTAAAAGCTTTAGCAGGAACAGTCGAGTTCCAAGATTTCGGTTGAGATACAAGTTGAAAAAAATTCAACAGACCAGTTCAATGTCCAAGTTGGTTGAGTTGAGAGGCATTCGAGTTCCAAGGTTCTATTGTATTTTTTATGGTGGTAATTGCATTGTTTGCGCATTAACACATTCAACTACATTTTTAGCACACTAACAGTAGTAATAGTAATGCCAATTAAATTGTGTCCATCTGTCTTCAATTGCTTAAATGGAAAGTAATTAGTGTAAACGGCTGTTTAAGGAATTCTTGATGCAGGTGTCTGCTGCCCAGGTGTCTGCTGCCTTTGTCACTCCATAAGTGGTCCTCTGGGTGTAGCTGTGGGTTTTATTAATTTATTTTGTGAAAAATAGTGTTCAGTTCTTGACTTCACTTTTATTTATAATCCTTTGGTTGGTTGGTATGGTGGCTCCTACTTCTTCATCCTCCAGTCTATGATTACTTGATTACTCTATGATGCCTCTTCTCTCTTTCTCTCTCTCTGTTTCTCTTTAGCCTCCCTTCGGTCTATCTCTCTTCCTCTGCCCCCTTCTCCCATTCTCTCTCTCTTCCCCACTTCTACAAATAATATATCCATACATCTCCTATACCATCTATCCAGTACAGGTTCCCAGTGAGTTGCTGAACCACAAGCCCCAAAGTGCAGAGAAGTTACTATGCTGCTGTTTCCCTAGATATTTATGAAATGTTCATTCCTGAACATATGCGATGACTCTGAAGCCAAGTCAAATATATATGCATTTGGTGCCCATGATGAGACATTTAAATAGATGGAAAAAGTTAATCATATTGTCACTCTGGAAAAGCACGCGTTGGCATCATTCGGTTTTACACATTAAAACAGGAATTGTATAATAATCATAACTATCACATCCTGCCTGCCATATCCACCTGACCCTCCAGTCTCCTCCCTAGTGAAAGTCTAACAAGCCATGCCTGGTATTCATTTGTCGTACCTCTTGTTCCTAACTCTTGTGTTAATAACTCCCAGCTGCCTTTCATTAGCTCCCTCATTAGCATAGTATGTATGTGCTTCCCAGTCCTGTGTTCCCCAGTCCATTCATTGATGTCGCTCCCCCTGTCATCCCATGTCTGGTCCTGTTCTAGCCATCTTATTTTGATCTTTTGTGATCTGGTTCATTTCCTGTCCCTTTTTAAGTTTAATAAAGCTCTTTGATTCTGCCAAACTCCGGCCCTTCAGTCCTTCATCCCTCTTCACGTGACAATACTAAACATTACGTATCACAGTTGTGTTTGGTGTTCTTTGTGCCCTGGTTTGTCGTAAGTATCAGCTCCCTACAAAACCACTGGTCAATAATCAGTCAATGTGTGTCAATCACTGATGGATCTTCGGCTAAGAACTCTTTTTGATTAGTAGGCAAAACTGGGGGTTTTCAATATAGTTATCCAGATATTACCTAAAAATATAATCATTAGGGGGAAAAAAAACTGCTTCATTTGAAATGACAATCGATACGGTCCTCTGTTATTGGGCAAATGAGTAACAGCAGGCTGTAATCTTGGCAATGACTTCACTACAACCCTGTGGTATAATATAAAGAGAATTTGTTCGCACATGTTCACATGCTACCTCTGTATATGCAATTTCTCATTTCCATAATATGCATTATGCACTTATAAACCATCTTCATTTAATCACTTATACAGGTGTGGTTACATTTGCAGAGTTTCTCAGGAACTGTATGCTTTCTTCACTAGAGGGCAGCCAAGTCATGTGATCTCCATCCCTGACAAGATGACCTGTTTTTCCACAACTTGGTGAACTTGTGTCTCCTTCTGCATCCTAACGCCAATGTCCAGCAGCAATGCCTGATACCTCCATATAAATACAGCCCTTCTTCTAGAGCCGTTCAGATAGCTGCAGCTGCATATGACAGCACAATTTGTGCCCCAAGTCAAAACAGCTGTCACATCACTAAATTGCTCCAGTATCCCTCTCTGAAAGCTGTGTAGCTGGCCAGAGACCTGACCCGATGCAGTCAAGATGGATTCATTCACCCTGTCCCTGGAAACAGGATATGTACGCAAGTTTTTCTGATGTTTTGTTCAGATGTTAAGGCAATATTCCATGGCTGCTGATGTCACAGATGAGGGCATTGCTGTAATCAGACCTGTCATTCCTGATCTATTATGACAGATGACATCCATCCTTGTTTCTCCAGAGGTGGATAGTTCAGGCCCAGAAAGTAAAAATCCAGATCAAGATTTTGTTTCAACCAGCCAGGTGTGTATAAAGAGTCACAGTCAAAAAATGTTGGTTGAAACGAAATCTTGGTCTGGATTTTTAACTTCCTAGACCTGAACTATCCACCTCTGATTTTCCCTTTGGGCTGCATCTCCAGGAAAGAACCAATTCAGTCAATGAAAAGCAAAAAGCAGGCTGCCTTCTACCCTGCTTAGGGATCTGATCCTCTGCTTCCTACCTGGTGTATTCTGATGAACCCCCACCCCCAACCCCCAAAAGATTGAACCAACATGGTATTTCAAAATCACAGAAGTAAACAAAATAGTCACCATCAATGGAGATTAATTTGTTGCTAAATTAGAAATCCAGTCATCACTCAGTATCCGTGGGGGATTGGTTCTAGGACCCCCGCCCCCCCCCCCCCACAGATACCAAAATCCATGAATGCTCAAATCCCTTATATAAAATAGCGAAGTCTTTGCATATATCCTGTGCACATCCTCTTTTATAATGTAAATCATCTCTAGATTACTTACAATACCTATACAATGTAAATGCTATGTAAATAGTTATACTGTATTGTTTAGGGAATAATGACAAGAACGTCTGTACGTGTTCTGTGCAGACGCACCCATTCTATTTGTGAAATGGCTGGAGGCCAGGAGCAGGGTATGCCTGCACATCACCTCATTCGTGTGGATTCTGCCTAGTGCTCGACATGCAGCAAATTCAAGTTTTGCTTTCTGAAACTTTCTTGACTATTTCTTCGGAATATTTTCAATCCATGGTTGGTTGAATCTGCAGAATGGCAACCTGTGGATACGGAGGGCCTACTGGACATCTATTAATTTAGTAAATGAATAAATGTAAATGGAAAATAAATAATGAATTACAAGCTGTGATTATTGAGGAAATTTAGTACAGTTATGACAGGCATTCAGCTAAAGTGTCAATTTTTGTTGCGGGGAAAAAAATACCTTCATTGAAAAGCTTCCTTAATGCTGCCTGGTTATCCTCTTGCCCTGAACCATATTAATAGAGGGTAGATTATGCTGCAGGTAGAATTAAAGATCGTCTGGCATTATCCTGATGACTCGTGTCATTCACCATTTTGTCTTCTTCCAGGGAGTGACTATAAGCAGCTTAAGTGGCATTTGAAATATTCAGACCAGGCCACCCTACTATGTCTGAAAGTAACACCCATTCATGTCTAAATCCAACTTTGAGATGCTTCATGCTGCAAATGTCATGTTGCAGTGGTGAGTAGGTGTGCTTTCATACACGTGTTGAATGATGGCTGCATGATGAGATTGTGGGCATCAGTGGGAGTCAATCTAGAGGGAGTTTTAATAACCATTATGACTCCCTCTCCCTTGCAGTCCATTTCAGGGTGAGGTAGATGTGTTCAAATGAGTGCTAGCTCTGATTTTTCAGCTACAGTCATGGTGCTGAGCCAAGCCTTAAAGGGATGCAGGCCGGCAATGAGGCCTTGCTGAAAAAACAGCCACAGCAGGATCAAGTGTGTCACATCAGTTACAGCTATGCTCAGACACCAAAGGCTACAGCCAACGACCTCTTTACTACTGTCATCTGGTCTAGGGTCAGATGCAACAAAAAGCGAAGGGAGATCACTATTTCGTTTTTCCCTGTAATTTTATTGGTTGGGGAAATAACTTAAGGAGCCGGTCAAACCAAAATAACACACAAAGCATCTCTAAATAGAAACAAAACGTGTTCCTTCACCTCACTCACAAATGGTCCAGCAAAAATGAAAATAAAAAAGCACCAAACTTCCCTAACTTCCTAACTAACCAAAGACAGTGAGCGTCAGAATCTCTATTATAGATATTTTGGTGTAAATAATCTAAATAGTTGTGTGTTATTACTGTCTATTTTGTTATTGTATTGTATTGTATCGTAGTGTCCTGTATAGTGTTTAATGTTATGTGCTGTATATAGCATCTGTGTGAGAAAAAGTCGGTGCTTGATGGTTGTGTTCAGAACCAGATGAAGCTAATACAAATGCATCTCACACATTTATCTTTGTCCATTCATTTATCATAAATTCTCCTCATTTATAAGTAACTCATAGGTTGAGAACCCTCGTTAAATGGAGATTTTTGTTTACATTGCCATGCAAAGTCCGAGATGGCAGGGTACCGATTGCTTTATTATACTTGCAATAAATAAATAAACAAACAAGCAAAACGAAGAGCGCCGGCAGCAGAGCCTTCAGCCATAGTGCTGCTAGCCTCTAAATTCCAGCTGAATCCTTGTACTTTAAACCTGCTTACTTTTAGTCTAACTTGGCTTAAAAATGCTGCTGGTGCCGCCCTACATCCCCTCCAAGGTCTTCACAGATGTGTTAATGAATGTCCACCACACCACACTAGCAGGACCTGGCTGATGTTGCTCACCCCCTTCTCTGGCCATTACTGCACCAACAGAAGGCTGCAACACCAGAAGGCTACCCAACACCCAACACCCAACACCCACCACACCATGGATGCAGGGCATTGAAAAAAACACCACAGTTTGAGCGTTGGGTATTATAACACCTACACTAATACCCATGAATTTTACTGGGAAGCACATCTGACCTCCATGAGCTCAGACCTACCCTGAAGTTATTTTCTGCACCTTATTGTTTTCTGGCTTTTTTTTTTCAATTTAGACTTTTAATATTGCATAACTTCTGCTATTTATAATGTAAAGCTGTTCTCGTTAAATTTTACCTAGTGCTTTGGGGCAGCAATGCGGAGCAGGGCACTATATATAAAAAAATAAATATTAGCTTGAACAATGTGAAATCTGCCTACATCGCTTATTCCTGTAACATAGCAAGCATCGCAGTCAACCTAAATCTTTTATCAGCATTTAAATCAGCAGACAGCAATTCTGTCTTAATGAGCTTCCCTCTGCTATTGTTTAGATGAGGTCTTTGAATTATTCCATCCACTGACACAGCTTTATATTTTTATTAGACCAATTCAGATGAAGTGCTGTTCTCAGGTGTACTTCCCACACTTAGCCAGCAACCTTGAGGTTCCAAATTCCATAACCACAACACACACAAGACTGACTGACAGCTCCATTGTTTTTTATATAGTACACTTCCCCATGTACACTGTCCCAAAGCGCTTACCATACTATCTTACATCCAGTGAAATAATGTAAAGAAAGCATATAAACACCCTAGCCTTCATTGCTATTGTAATAGATTGTAATTTTTCTATGCACAATATTTGATCTAACATTTAGCATTATAATGGCTAAATAACCAACTTTAATATTTTCATAATAATATCAAGCAATTACAATTCATAAATGTTTCACAAATCCTTCTTGTGTGGCCTATTTCTGAACAAGTTTTTTAAATGAAATTCAGGATTCTAGCAAGTAGGGTAAATATGTAATTAGGCAAACCCATTGGAACACTCAAACAACATTATTTTATCACAAGCACCAATTAGGCAAGAACATGAATGACTCTTTTTGAGAATGATGTAATGTCAGAGCCATTTGTCTAACAACAGGCTGGCATTGACAGCAACCGACTCAATGAATGAGCCCATTTGAACAGTAATAAATCTTCCCGTTCCACTTCCTCACATTAAATAAAGTACCTTTTCTTTTTCCACACCAATACAGGCCTCTGATGCAGCCCTTACCCTTTTTGCCGCGACGGAAATGGCTGGTCCTCAATCACACTCCTGATGGGGAGGCCCTCTTAGGTGTCAGAGTGGGGGCAGCTGGAAATAGCCGCAGTCGCTGTAATTATTCAGTGAATGCTTTTTATTCAATCAAACCTACTTTACAACTTTGAAAGTAACTTTTAAACAGCTCTGCAGTTTAGCGCCCAGGCTTCTTCCCAGTGTTCTATCATCATTTTTATTTACTCTGCTGTTTTTATTATGCGCTATGCCGTGCTTCTGCTATAATGCTAAGTGTCTGCATCTGGAAATTGCCTGACCTGGATTGGATGCCTTCTGAGCGGGAACCAAATCACTGCAAAATGATCCCAAGCTGCATCATTGTTTGCAGACGACTTGTACAAATCCTACTGTCCGTGAACCTGCCAAAATTTTGTTAGCTGATCAGCTGGCGGTGCCCAATGCTTCCTGGGACAGGAGCTAGGTTCCTTGAGGCTCAGTTACGAATAACCTTTTGGAAGATGGATGCACATACGATCCAGTAATAATGAACGCTATAGCATTGCTTTTCAATGTACTTCATCATCAAGGTAATCCTGTTCACAACATTTACCAATTATATGATGGAACGACTCATGTTAAATACATTTCCTGAAAGATAGCACAGCACAGCAGCTTTCTCAGTTTTAGCTGATAAGGTTATATGTCTATGTCTTGCACCTACATTCTAGCTGCTGTCCTGTAATGAGGATGAAGGAGTAAGGATCGAATGAGATAATGTTCAGTAAGCATGTTATAGCAGGATAACAAACCCTCTGGATGTACGAAAGCACCCTGCCGGATTTCAGCCCTGGTGCACTTGAGGCTGCCTGTCTATCACACATGGAAAGTCATATGTGTGGGCTTGCTAGAGGATATTTATTATTCTCTGTTTCCCCTGCTTTCATTCCAAAGGCAGGTTAAGCAGGTGTATTGGGTAAATGTGTTCAAAAATTCATTTATATACTGACAACACCGTTGTGTAGTTTGTGTGAAGTTTGCATCCGTTACCTATGGCCAATAGCCAGAATTTCTTTCTCTCTTAAAAATTTGTTTCTACTGCTGTGATTTGCCTTGGGTTTTAGCTCTGAAACGGAAGCGATTCCTCTTCCTCTCAGTTCCTAGGCCTCTGTCTGCGCTCCAGGAAGACTCACTGATCACCCTGCATCAACTGCCATCTCACTTTTTCAAATCAGCGGGGAATGATATTTTCCCCCTGCCCTGGCCTGCTTGGATGGTCTTTCAAGCAAATAGCTGAGGTCACAACTTTGCAGGTTGTGTCATCTCCTGCAGATGGAGGTCAGAGGCGTAGGAGGAAAGTGGCAAGGAAAACAGCAGGACAGACTCGAGGGAATGAAACATGCAGTTAAGCTGAGCACATCTGCTGAGGCAGACACAGTGCTTAACGTTCTGGGCGTCATTGTGGCTCCCCCCTGCAAAGCCAGGATTTTCATCGGGGATCAAATTGCCATCATGTTGCTGGGCTATTAATGAAACAAACCAGGAAATCCGCCGTGTCTGTCCAAGCTAATCAAATATAGGTCTATACAAATAAACAAAGCCAGCACAGTACATGATTAAAATGACAGAAATGTCCTTCATGTTTCAAAATGAATCACATGTTAGGTCCAACATCAGACTAAACGACAGTTGTTCCGGCTACATAAATGGCCATTGAGTGAACTGCCTTGGGTAGAAACATCCAATCGGCAGAATTAGTGACATCCCCTTTACATATCTGTACAAATCCGTTTTGCATTCATGATTACAGGTCTTTTTGCACACTTGTATACATTCATTGTATACAGTAACAAGGCATAAATAGACTTAATTTGAAATGTATCTTATGTTTTACGTTTATTTCCTAATTATTTCAATCCATCCATAATCCATTCATCCACCCATCCATCCATTTTCTGCTGCTTATCCATGGCTTGTGACAAATTGTAAGAGAAACTCCCTCTTAACTATCATGCCACCCACTTCTTTTAAGGCATAATAACAACATCAGACTAAACACAAATACACTCTGTTGACTGGCCCATTTTGCTACTAGAGAGTGGAAGTGTATGGGCAGGGAAGTGGACACCAGGCAGTCAGAAATACAGCAGCTCTCCCCCATAAATAACACCTCCATTAGCAAGTCTCATTATACCCACCCACAGCCCTTGGTTAGGCCCAGGGAACTGCAAGCCTTGTTTGTTTTAGGATCAGTGAGTTTACAACAGGCATAATGTGCAGAGCAAGGTCCTTCTCTTTCAGGGAAAAAATCTGAAATCACCACACCTTTTAAATAATTTTTACAGCCAAATGTGAACCTGATTTGGATCAGGATGAGAGTCAGTCTCACGTTCACCACAGCAATCTCCTCTGGAGGATTTGAACATCATAACATTTTAGCTGTAACATTATTTATTTAACTGCTACTCCGTAGCATTCCATGTTTTCTTTTTCTCTTCCATTCTCCCCAGCCCCAACTGAGGGGCAATTGAAATAAACGACCCACCCGCAAATATGCAGACAGTCCATTGAAGGCTTCAGCATTTTCACCCAAATTCGGCCTCTGACCAGATCTTGCTTTAATTAACAGAGGATGCCAATTTCATCTCCCTCCACACAGAGTGACTGGCAGCTCAACTGCATCCCAGTTGCTGACACACAAATGAGACAGATGCACAAACTGGGCAAGCGAAATTTGACTGAATGCGGGTTGGATGCCAGAGTACAAACTAGCGGTCAAATAATTACCGGCTCCCATTAAGAGAAACAAAGCAGGACAGACGCATTATGTGGCAGGTGGTCGATGACATATGATTTGGGGAAGAAAGAGGTTTATGAATGAGTGAATGAGGTGAGTAACACACTGTGTTGCAGCAGGTCGCTACTTATTGTCAGCTCTGCCCATTGAGTTATCCTCAATGAATTCTATTTGGCCACGCAAAAATTGCCAGCACGTACAAACATTCCTTCCTCAGATACTTCTAATTTTGAGTTGGAGGGGGAGGTGGGCTTCCTCAGTTTTTTTCACCTCCATTTCTATAGAACTGTATTGTATTACTTGGCCTTGAAGATTGTTCCAGGCAGTGCAGGTCTCAAGGCTGGGGTTGAGCAGTGTTTGGATATAGCAATGTTTCCCAACCCCATCCTTGGGGACCCCAAGACAGTCCACATTTTTGCTCCCTACCAGAAGGTTCACATTTTTGAGAATCGCTATATGCTTCCAGTTGGGAAATACAGCTATATAGCATATACCAATTTACAGATATTTATTAGCCTAACTGCAAACCTTCAAACTGTGGGAGAATATGAGAAGGCCACATACAGAACAGAGGTAAAGTCAAACCTCCAACTGTCAGGCAACAGCAGCGTCCCTTCAGCCCCCATGTCAGCTCACACACAACCCGATAAGACATAATCCCTGCAATACTACCTATTGCTTCAAGCATCGTGTAGCTACACTGTGTGTTAAATTTTGGAGGTTACTGGGCTGTGTGTAACAGTAGCATACAGACACATAGTTCACCACGTGTCTCATTGTTGCAAAATGAAATTACGTGTTTTCTTCATCTGTAAAAACTG
>JAODJW010000040.1:7973405-7997436 GCA_026777045.1 Hyperopisus bebe | reverse complement strand
GCATACAGACACATAGTTCACCACGTGTCTCATTGTTGCAAAATGAAATTACGTGTTTTCTTCATCTGTAAAAACTGTATTCTCAAAAAACTATATATATTATTAAATATTAAAGTGTCCCCAAACTTGACCTTATCTGGTTAAATGGGCATTGTATCATGTCCAGTGATTTTTCTAACAACGAAGATTGCTGTCATCATCCATATCTGTCAGCATCAGTTATTATAGCAATTTTATTTTCAAATAACCTTTCAAAGCTCAAATTATATGGCTAGTTTTAACTGTTACATTAAATATTTTATAGTATTATAAATTAAGTATATTAATATACAAGCCATCCACTGCTGTAAGCAGATCAGAAGTGGAGACTTTTCTGAAAGTTTCTCACCCCTCCGGTAGATCCATCCCAAGTGATTCCCCAACGATGAAAGAAACAGGCAGGAATAAAAAAGACGTACATGGAAAATCACTGTCGCTCTCACTCTTTTCATTATTATCTCCTATAAATGGAAAAAGTTACAAGGGACAGTGAGAATTTTAAATGCTTTGACAGCTCCAGTAAGAAGCCTTTTTACAAGATCTGGTCCTGTCATGCTCATGGTTTTTTACTGAGCTGAGAGCCAGTAGTTTCAGTAGATGTTAAACAGTCTCTGCAGTTGCTATCACATATATGCACTTATCATGCATATACACTCATTCTCCAGAAAACAAACAAACAAACAAATTAATCAACTATCTAGCAAACAAGAATAGTGCAGCCCATCCAGGACAGGGCACAAGGCTGGGGTACACCCTGGTGGAATCAGTCCATCCCAGGTCACACACACAGCATTTGAGCAAGATGAAGTCCAGACACCCTGTAGTCAGAAAGAGTGTTAACCATGCTACCAGAATCAAAAGGTCTGCTTAGGAAAGCATTTTTCTACCCCAAATAGTTATAGCATGACTTGTCACAGCAAACTGATCCTGCATTCACAAAAACATTGAAAACTACACTGATATAACAGAAGCCAAATATCTGTCACTTTTCCTTTATTTACCAGCTAGGCGTCATGAACGGAAGCCATAGGACTTGAGATCAGGTGTCAGGAAAGCAGAAAAGGGGCTTTATTGAATAATACAAAAGCATGGAAACAAAACAGGACTGCGAGGGTTCAAAATGGGAAGGCTTAGCATGGGGAAGGGCACAGGAAACAGGAGGACGTTAATGACCGGACTGGGGATGATGAGACAAACAGGTACTAGAGTACAATAGACAAACAAAGGGCTAACAAGAGGTAGCTGGAAATTATTTCCATATGAGGGTTAGGAACGAGAGGCATAGCAAGAGGGGTAAAAGCACAACAGGAATGGCTTGTTAGGGCTATGACAGGGAGGAGACGTTACATTAATGATTTTTATTTTCTTACATTAATGTGATACTTCTTAGTTTGTACATATTTTAGTTAATTAATTTAGGTTATATAAGGGCTCAAGTGTGCAACAGCAGCTTAGCTAGAAGGCCACTTCCTTTCAATACCCCTTCCTGTCCTATGTTGAACAAATGAGGGGCAGAGACTTACTGCCAAATAACTTTGGCAGGTGGTGGAGAGTTTCCCAAAATGGGAGTGAAACTGCACAATAAATTTGCTTCCCCCCAATCTGTGAAACAATGAGACAAAAGCTGCGGATGTGTGGAAGCACTGATGAAGGACCTCCAGGCGGAGCCACAGCCTGGCTGCTTCTCTCTGTTTCGGATATCGATTCCCTCCATCTCACATGCAGGGACTCATTTCAATGTGCAGATACAAAGGCTGATGCTGTAATAAAGCTCAGACTTACACGTACAGAGATTTCCGTCCTTTTCCCTTCTTAGCAAACTTCTGCAAAAGATAAATGCTGTAATCTACTACATACTGTACATAATAGATATTT
Source organism: Hyperopisus bebe (assembly GCA_026777045.1). Taxonomy (NCBI): domain Eukaryota; kingdom Metazoa; phylum Chordata; class Actinopteri; order Osteoglossiformes; family Mormyridae; genus Hyperopisus; species Hyperopisus bebe. The sequence goes on along the minus strand of JAODJW010000040.1, from coordinate 7,995,522 downwards.
CGAGTGTTCCGTGGAACATTAAACTACATATTGCTTCAAAGATATATGACTGTAAATAGATTCATTTTATAGGAGATCTTGGATTCGTTGTTATATTATGCAGCCCCAGATAATGCAAAGGAAGCTGCAAAGTACTACATTTTCTCAGCTGCTGACAGTATTTATACCAATATATTATCAAAAGCTATAAGAATATTATTTACATATCTAACACTTTCAGATCAATGTCAATAAACAGCATGTTGTGTTCAGCTTCAAAAGCTTGTAGACACACCGCTGTTAAGAGAAACTATCATGAAGCCCTGATATCCCAAATGCACAGATTTTAGTACTACTGTATTTCATGCCTTATCACCCATTACTTTCCAACACATTTGATGCTCTTTTGCTCATTGTTTAAATAAGACACCTATTCTACTCTGCAAAATATCAAACCATATTTTTTCCACAAAAAATCAATACAGCCTACTCTATACTAGTGGACCACATCTGGACCAACAAAGGTGTATCTCGACCATGCGATTGGGCCCCCCAATCCCAATCAGCAAATTTCATCTTCAGGGGTTGAGGACCCCTGCCCTATGCTAATGGATGGTAATTATATGTCTAAAGTGTTAAATGATGCAATATATTTTGGCAACCATAACCACATATCGCTCCCTAACTGTATTCAGTAACATGAAAAAATATTAGAACAATATGCGTTGATTGCAAGGTGATGGGTATATTGAATTGTTACAGCTTCCGGCCGGATTGGTCCTTTTGATAGAGTTCTCTTGTGGACAGTTGGACAGGATATTTGATTTTAATTAGTTTTTTGATTCACCCCAAAAAACCAAAACACAGCATGACCAGTGTGTTGAGGTATGCTCAAGTTTAATTACAACAAACACAGTCCGGTTTGTACAACAGCACTAAACTCTCACTGCGCAAAATTAAAGTGATCACTGGTTCATTTGCTAGCCCTGTAGTATTATGGTACCACTGGATCACGGCTGTGCATTACGGCAGGGCACAGCTTAACGCAGATGATGCTGTTTCTACAGGACTGGTAGATACGGTCCATGGTTACAATGGCAGTATTGCTTACAATATGGCTGGAAAAAAAATTGCATAATGGAGGGAATCAAGGGGTTGGATCAGTCTTTGCAACAGGGTTAGACTCTGGAACATTGCAGAGCAGCAACGGGATGTTATTTTTGGTAACTGAATATTTTTTATGCTAAATGCTGTGTGATGATTATATGAACTGAGACTTGATGCTTCCAAAATGCACTATGAGCTTGGAAAATTGGGGGCGGAAGCCAAATGAATCCAAATGAGCCCAAAATTATTCGTTTAGCTCAGATGTTTTAAGAACCACGCTCACAGTTTGAGAATCTAATACATCTCAACAGTCCTAGTCCATGGCCACATTTCCCAAAAGCTTCATAGTACTATGATTATGAAAACTTTAGAGAGATAATTTAATACGATGACCCTCGAACAGATTCAGTCTCTGGGCTAAGCCCCTGACATTTTCCTCAACTTTGCCCCCTCCATTAATCCCAAACTGAACCTCGGAATCCTAAAGAGAAATCAAGGCAAAGCCACAGATCCATCTGAAATCTACCGATAATGAGCAAAGATACCTCCTCCCACGGGTATTCGTATTGCAGCACGGTGCAAACTACCCACTGATTCCAGGGAGACAATGAGGAATGACCTGAGACACATGACAAAGTCTGACAAAGGTGCTCTGAACCACAACTAAACTTGAATACGGTCACGATACAAAAAGAGACATGAATATTTAACAGGGCATATGGTGCTGTGTCATTCCCTCTGGACTTCACTTGTCTTCATTATTTTACACTTTTAGTGAAAGTGTGGCCTCTGTGGCTGTTTCAATAAATTGGTATCTTGTGTATTTCTGTGTGTCCCTTAACGCACAGGTATGCTGTTCCTCTGTGTCCCTGCGTCACACTCTGCTTTATTGCATGGGCTTGAGATTCACCATAAACCAGCAATTATGAAACATTGAGAGATAGGTGCGTGCATGAACATATTACTTATTAATGAGTGTATTTGTTTATTTATTCATTATTCAGTATATACTGAACCTCCGTAGACACTGCTCAAGACAATACAGAAAGAGTTCTTGACTATGTTTCTGTGCAGTCCATTTTTTAGGATTCCATCGATACCTTGGGGCTGGGAGCAGGGGCTGGGGTGTTTCTCACTAAATATTTTATTGAACGGTTAGCGACGTTTTCAGCAGAGCAACAAGCAAGAATCATTGTAGACATGATGAAAGCCTTTACGCTGTATATGTAATGTGACAGGTCGACCATTAAAGGTCTCTACAATAATTAATTTGGATAACAAATGAGTAGTGGTTCATTAATGTCTGGCCAGACAATGCATTAGCATACATTTGCAGAAAATACATTCCATGCTGTTTGCATTCATGGCATATTGTTACCATAGCAACCAGGACCTAGGTCCAGATGTTCTTCTTGCTAAAAACAAAGAGGTGGCAGTGCAGGGCCTCCAGAAACATGTTGCCAACCAAGATGCCAACCAAGAAAGAGGAACTACGCAGTGAGCTCGGTGTAGGGTCTCTCAAGGAAAACATGGATATCCCGAGCAACCAGACATGTCAGTCACATCGGTTAATATTTGGTTGCAGCTAGAAGACAGCCAATTTCCTCTGAGCTTATTTGCCTGCATACATGTGCGCCAGTGGATTGACAAGTAGTGATACATGCCCATTAATAAACGTTTCATAGATGTGGTTCCTTTGCTTTTATCCTACGCTGCTAAAGCAGTTTGTGTCCCAGAGCGATTGATTTTCCTTTCGCAGAACAGCAAGCCTATGAGAAATGCTGCTGCTTCCCTCCCCTGCCTGTGTTGCTCTGTCCAAACACATCTGACTAATAACCTGATCTGACACACTGCGTGATGGAGTCCAAGTTACATGAGCTTACAGCATCGTGAGCTTGGTGTCATGCAAATCGACAAGACTCATAAATCATAATATATATTACTGCTCCCAAATATGCATGAGCAGACCTGTCAGTATATTCTGTTCTGTTAAGAGATATTTGTGGTTGTGTGCTGGTACACAAAAAGGGGGAGGGGTACGAGTGGGCGCTGAGTCACGTGGCATGTGAGACTCCTGTGCAAAAAGTTGGCTCTTGTAATCCAGTGAGACTAATAAGCCGGAACTCTGATTGGATGCTGAATTCTACGTGTTGGTGAGAAGTTTTTATTTTTTCTTTTCCACCCAGGATATGTCTTAAATCCACCTTTCCATAATTGACTCGATATTTTGGAAAGTCCAAAGCATTTGAAATATTTATCGTGGTTATGTTGAATTTTTGAAAAAGTTAATATGAAAATGGTTCAAATATAAGTCCCAAAGCTCTGGGCACTAAACAAGCCGGCTGGCTTGTGGCTTGCAATGCTCTGAATGAGACTGGAAGCTTGCTAGTTCAAACCCCACAGCTGGTAGAGTGATGTCATCATTGGACCCTTGGCCAAAGCTTTTAACTACAATTGCTCCAGGAACTGGCTGATCCCACTGCTTTCTCAGTTATGTGTCACTTCAGATCAAAGTGTCTGCCAGATGTAAATTTATGTGTGATTTGTCATGGACACTCTACTGGTTGCTTTCTGAAAAATATATGTATTGGAAGCTATTTTTATGTAATATTACAGTACAAGTACAAACAAACAATTTAATACAGGGACACACAAAAAAATATGGAGAAAAAATGTATACTGTAAGTAAGCACTGAAGTACATCAACAAAACTAGTCCTTGGATGAAATAAGAGAGTTGTACAGATGGACAATTTAAACAGCCTTAGCTTTATTAGAAAGTAACATACAGTCCATGAAGTTAAGTTACTGTAAAATGCAGGAAGAAAGGATACACTTATGTGCACAGCATTTGGGAAATAAAAAAAAAGCATTGCACATTGAGTATATGCGTGATCGTCAAGGTCCTTTAACATTTCTGGATGAATCGCTCCTTGAGAATCATCACTTCGGTCAAGCGGGAATAATATTCATCAGCAATTTACTAGCCCCATATATTAGGAGCCAAACTCGTCAAAGTCGTCTTCTCCATAAAAATGGTCAGATACCGTGACCTCATCCAACACATCACATGGATGCTTGGGGACTGGTAGAAGTGGGAGGACATTATCTGCAACTGCCCCCACCACAAGAAAAGGCTTGTGTCAACACCCTTATGACATACTGTATAGAGCATGAATGTGCGCAATGACCTTCCTATGCCTGAAATGAACTGACCTCTGTGGCACGTTGCCAGCAACTCTGGGGACAAGACCCCTTGCCATATAATATCATATATTCATTATATGCATATATAATACATTCACATATAATTATATTTTGCACTCAAGATAAAGAAAAATCTATAATTTTTTGGGACTTTGCAAGAATTGTGCCCTGTATTTCGCCATTTTGACAGCCTTATCACAGACCTGCCGATCGCGGTTTGGCGTGTCGATATATACAAACTAGTCAGTGTCCATGGGAGCGTGCAGTTATCTCAGATGATTTCATCCAGCTTGGCTAATCCAAGTCTCCTGTGGTTTTGAAGAACTGAGACAGCTGGCTAACTGTAGCCATGATTAAGACGATCCGGGGTGGGTTCTCTGATCTTGAATGTTTTAATCCACGTATGAACAATGCCCCCCCGCATAAATACCCCTCAAAGCAGGAGTCATAGGAGAAACTAATAGCATAGTATAAATCTCAGAAGGTTCTTGATTTCAGAGCTGCTCTGAGCAATGTGATCAGTACGTTCACCCTAAAATAATCCACCTTAACAATAATTATCCACATATTCGCATTACATCCTCTGCCTCCGTTTTGTTCTGTTATGCCACCATTGCTTTGCCTGGAGATCCTCAGCCATATCCTGCTGCGTATAACTAAATCATTAATTAGCAAAACGTGGCCATTCATCCCCTGTTTTGCTCCAGGCTGTCCATCCGGTTGAATCAGATCCCCTCCAGCGGCCATTCCTGTCTGTGCCCAGGCTCAGCTTCTGACTGTACTCCCTGTATCTGGGACTGGTACTCTGGTTTCAGTCGCTTCTCTGGCCTATGGCGCACTTCACGGACTCGTCACTGCTCCTGAGTCTATGCCTAGGTCTTGTACTGCTCCAGTTCCGACAGGCTCTTCAAAAGAACAAGTGTCGTCACATTAGCTAATTGACCGTGTTTAGGGAAAATGATGTTTGTGCTAATTTTCATGTTTTGACGTATTGTAACAAAACTGAACTGGTCTTTGCAATAGCAATGCAAACTAATGGATAAGGCTCAGACCGCTCATTTGGTGCTCACCCTGAAGCAAAGTTCGGATTATGCAGCGGTAAAAACTACAGTTCTGGGGGCTTATGAGTTGTTGCCTCAGGCCTAACATCAGGAAACTGTTAAAGTCCACTAGCTAAAAGCATGCAAAATCCCATGGATGGCAGAGCGATTTCACCACTGATCCCTCGAACAAGGCCCCCACAATCGCTCCAGGGACACTGTCTGACGCTGCATTTGCAATTGTCGCTTGGGTGAAAGTATCTACTAAATGATGATGTAATCTTTCCCAGATAAAAGTGTTCTTTGACAAGTTGTGTACAGCTACTGATGTCTCCGATTTAGAAAAATGTAAAGAGTTAATATTATTGGAGGAATATAAAAATTAACATAAGGTAGCTACATTGTCAAATTATGCCCCAGTAGCTGGTGATTTGTTCTAATGCATAAAACTGTTTCATGTGTCTCTGCCTCAAAGGATGCAATAGTGTCAAACAGAGCAGACCTGCTGTTAATGTCCTCTAGTTATCGCCAAAGGAAGGGTCACCTTATTGTGGTTTGTCATGCTCTAAAACATAAAAGTTGAATGCAAGCTACAGCTAAGACGGTTCAGACAACCAGTAACTTAAATGTAGCTGCCACTGGGGGGCGATATGTGGCTCGGCGGGTTACACTGCAGCACCCATGGTTGCAAAGTAGCTACCTCACTTCCTGTGGTCGATAGAGTCATTTCACTGCTGGTCGCCTTAACCCCAATTGCCCCAGGGATTGGCTGACCCTGCTTTCTCAATTCTTTGGCTAAAAGCATCAACCAAACGGATTCTGATAAGTCGCTGCCCCAATCTGCTGGACCTGCGTTTAAATCATTTGTGCTTTTTTGCTTTCTGGTTTCATTTCAATGAAAATGATGTGAAACAACCTGTAAATGCAGTATTTTACTTGATGCCCGTGTAGCTCAGTCATTTATATTAGAAAGTATTTTGCCCATTACTGATATATCCTATTGTGGTACTGATGTGTTAGTACAAGGTACTGAACTGAATGTGGATTACATAATGTTTACCTTCAAGATGATAATTTGCTTGGGATTGTTAAACACACTGTTCTCCCACACCTACCGATTACTGGGGTTACAGTCATACTTGATATTGAGTGATATTGGAGGTACTAAAATGTTCCTCTTGGTTATATAGGAATCTGTGTCTAGCCCCTTATAACGTTTGTTAGTTCTCCGATTGCATCTGAGTGGAATGTGGTGTTCCAGGCAATAGAAAGAAAGACATACTAATGTATTTTAAAGCTGTTGTTGTAGGTTAATCTCAGGACCCAAATTATTCCTTTTTTGGGACATGGGGGGGGGGGGTCATTTCTCCCAGCCCGCTATCATTATGTACATAACCCAATATAGTCACTTTTGTTATACCTACCAGATTGGTGGGGATCTCCAGCCAAAGTGTTCCATCACTTTTCCTGTGACCAGTTCCACTAATAGAGGAATGGAGGAATTTGACAGATTCTGTTGAACTGCTGCCAAAAACTATAACTACAGACCATAGATCTGAATATGGACAGTGAGGACATGTCCCTACCACAAGCAATATTGTGGGAGTACTGTGTGTGTGTAGAAGGGTGGGGGGTTGGGGCTGATTTGGTCCCTACCAATGTTGAAACCTATTCCCAGAACAATGATACAACCGCTAACTCTACAAACAACAATTGGAAACGGAAATCAGCATTTACAGCAATTACGAATGGAGCTCAGATGTTGCTCCTCGCTGTCAGGTTACACTTCCTTCTTTTGGCCTAATCAGACTTGCTTCCTCAGGTAATGTGGACTTCCTGACACGTGATCGTCAGTGGCCACGTGGCAAAAACTAACATCGGCACAACAAATATAACAGAAGGTCACAGCACAAGTGAGCAACCCCCACGTGAGCCCTTCCCCACAACACGTGAGATAGAGAAACTAGCTCCAGGTTCCTCAACAAAAGGTTATGAAGGTCACTTCTACGGAACAGCATGTGAATGATCTGTCCTCGGCTGATATTTGTGTTTCACTTAGTCTTTGTTGTCTTTGTTATTTTCGCCTTGGTGACTCCTGGTGTTTGTCAAATTCCGCTCAATATATAATCTCTATATAGCTATAAGCACATTCAATCAGTCCATCAAATGCCCCTGGTAGAACTGTTTATAATTACCTCACTGTAAATTTTGTAATACAACCATAACATTGCACAACCTGAGCCAATTTATGAACAATTTGCACTGTATGTATAATGTACATTGTATTTATGTCTTCATATTGTATATTGCTACTGTTTCATTGTATTATATTTTATCATTTTATAGGAAGAGTACTACATGGAGGAGTTGCACATTGAATCCCATTGTATTGAGTACAATGACAATAAAGAAATTCAGTTCAATAATACTTTACATATTCAGTGTTTTCCTGTTTACTTTTTTGCTTCATTGTTTCTTATTGTTTCTCCATTGCAGGTAAAAACGGTCAATGCTAGACTAGGGCATGATATGTTTTCACATTTGACCTTTGCAGACAGTACACAAGTTCATGTAAACGCTAAGACAATGAAATGCTAAGAAAAATAAAGAAGATATTTCAGTATCACAAAAACCATCCTAATCTTGTTGTGAACTGTAGGGGGATTGATGTGATGTTACAGTTGCAGAATCTTTTGTAACACATGTATTGCTTCCAGTTATTAACTTTTCCTCTGACAACCCAGTGGAACGTCTCTATTATGTTATTTGATGCAAGTCTCTACTTCTCAAGTGCCTGGAACGTGTATCTAAATGTGTATCTAAGATGTAAATACATAATGTGCAGATTGAATCGCTTGGCAAAAACAATCACAAACCCATCCCCTACACACACCTCAGCACATAGAGCTAGTGGTTGTAAGAGGACTGCCTGATAATTTGACAGTGTAGGACAGCCATACACCTGTCTAATAGGCCAGTGTCTCCTGCATCAGGAGGGGTAGGCGGTGCCTGCTGAGGCAGGGCTGTGGAGGAACAAGAAAAAATAATGCACAGGGAAGACCTCAACCCCGCAGTGCTGTCAAGAGCAGATGAGGAAGTTACAGCGCAGTCTGGGAACACATTTGTTCTGTTGTTATGGCCTGAGCTTTGGGTGGCAATATGCTGTCCAACCTCCCATTGGTACTCCGAAGTGCATCCTTCTAAACGTGAGCAGTGCACCTGAATGGCAACTGAGTGCATTTATTGGTATCCAACCCTGCACAATTCCCAGAGATGGTCTGACGTCCCTGCTGGCTGGAGCGAATCGCGAATCATCTCTGTGCTTATATACTATACACACTATACGCACACATATTCATTTGACCTGTATACTGTGTGTGTGTGTGTGCATATTTTTTTTTTATATATATATATATATATTATGTGTGCGTGTTGGGCTGGCCCCCCGTCCGGGGTTGTTCCCTGCCTCGTGCCCATTGCTTCCGGGATAGGCTCCGGACCCCCCGCAACCCAGTAGGATAAGTGGGTTGGAAAATGGATGGATGGATGGATGTGTGTGTGTGTGTGTGTGTGTAATAGAAACCTGCTATTTTTACATTGTGGGGCCAAATAGGTATGCTTGAGAAAGATAATGGCTGAGACAGAAGTTATGTGGAGACAGAAATGCTGTATTCTGAAGTAGAAAATCAAAGGATGATCTGAAGCAAACGGTGTTTTAGTGAGTGTGGACGTTTAACTCTTATCAAGCTTTTGGTGCAACCTGTGTGAAAGAGGGGTAATTTGATTGAAGAGCAAAAGTAATCAGATTGCCAGATAATGCGCAATAAACCCATCTTTGTCAAGACATGCAAGTGGGAGTAAATGAGATACTGGCTGCACATGCAGCAGTACTATGGAATAAATACTGCAGTTCCAGCTCAGCTCCAAACATGAAATGTATCTCCCAACTATCTTGGGCTTCAGTACCAGCACTGATTAAAAGTATATTTTTCAAAGTGATGAAAGAAAAAAAGAAAAAGAAACAATGACAAAATGAGCTACAGTTATTTATTTTTTTTTTACATAAGGCAATCCGTCCAACCATTTTGTCCAATGCAGGGGAATGGGGACGATATTGAAACTACAATTTATTACTCAATTAGTCAAAGCAAGCATGTAGCATGTTATACAGAAAATAAAGTGAGTTTTAACTAAGCATACTAATAATTTTGATGTTGATGTTGTGCATACCTTTCATAGAGAAAAATACATTTTGAAAAATTAAAAAGTAAATTAATTAATATGAAATAAATGAAAAATAACCTGTGTTGGGGCAATATTTTTTAGCTGTTCAAAGCCTGTGAGACAAAAGTAAAAATTAAAAATATCATATTCATTAATTTTGATGATTGCATGTTACTTATTTGTTATATATTTAGCTTGATCCTTTTGCCCAAACATACATGCTTGCAGACTAAGGCATAGGATGTAACCTACTGGACAATAGACACTTATAACAGTTCTTCGTGTGATGGGAAATGCAGATGATTAAATTGACTGTGCTGTGGCAGTAATGACTGTATTTAATTTTGATAAAACACCTTGAATTGAGCTGAAGGGAATAGAGGACAGAGTTGTGATAGCTATTTAATAGCTAAAAGTTAAAATAACAGACCAGGAATCACAGCAGCAAAGCACAATCGGGCAGCCAATTACAGGGAAAAACTATCAGACACAAGCTACTTAGTTGTTTGTCAAGTGGACACACCATAAAATCAGATAACAGACCAGTGCAAAAGAGAACTGATGCTGACACCTAGCCTCTGTGAGAAGTTTAGGGAGATAATAATGAAGGATTTCAGCAATTCCACCTACAAGAAAAGGACGTAATGGAGCTATTCTGCAGAACGGAAACTGCCCAGAGTAAACATAATATATAGTTATCTATGAATGTTGTTATGGTACCAGAATATAACCAGTTATTAATGGTGATGCACAGTGTGCAATATTAGAGCTACATTCAAATCGTTATTCTATATTAATGCAAGACTTAGTTTCCAAAGAACTGATTCCACATCAGTGTAAAAGTAATAAAGCATGCTTTGCTCCTCATAAGTATTTGTGACACTAAAACATGTATTTTTTTCCAGACTGAAAATATCCAAGACGGTAATGAATTCCCAAAAAGGAACATGGATTCATTAAGTACTGTGACATGTTTTGCGATGGATAACCATTCTGTAATGGCCTAATTGGCCACTTAGGGCACAAACTGGGTAATTTCTTTTCATTATTATGTCCCACTTGACCTTAAAGGTCTCAGTTCACTTTTTCAGGTCTGACATTATGAGCTAAACAAGAAATTAGGGCTCTGAATCCATACTTTAAGCTATGCATCCGAGTATCAAACCAAAGCACATACTGGTGCTGAGGGCACACATCCTGTTGCCCAGACAAATAGATATAATTATCTGACTGAACACGTTTTAATTTTTCATCTTTGAGTTTTTTAGAAACTTCAGCTGCTAAGTTGCTATGCAGGAGAATGAAAATTCTCTGTGACATAGGAGAAGAAGAGGAGCAAATGAAAGGAAAAAGGAGGGGATGAGGGTACCACAAGCACACAGATGGTAATTGTGTTTATGGGAGTGCATGGCCTGCAATTAACTGGAATCCCATTCAAGGTGACCCCTGCACTCTGCTCTCTGTCTCCTGCATTGAATAAGCATTATGGAAAAATTGATAGCTGGGTGGATGGATGTTCCAATGCTCTTAATGTGGAACGTGGTGCCACATAATGCACTTTAATGCCTGTAGATGGATCTATAGAATGGCATATGTGAATCATGCCACATATTCCCTATGCTGATCATGCATGTTACAATTTCTTGTTCTTAAACTCTGTTTTACCAACTGCTTTGCTACCATGTTACTGACTGAGCTGTCCCCAAAACCAAATAAATAATAGCCAAATTAAAATAAATGGCTGAGTAAATAACAGCAGAATACTACCAGCCAATAACGAGGTAAAGTAACACAAAGTAAAATTGTTCATAACAAATAATAATAATTTACCAGTGGATATAGGTTTTTCCACATAAGTGATTTGTTATTGTTATCTACAAAGCAATGATATTCTGACATATCTGATATCTGACATTACATCCCTAACTCAGATCCAAATGTCTCTCAAAATTTTTTGACTTGGGACCAAACATGAATTCATAACTGGCATGGTGGTGCAGTGGTGAGCACTGTCGCCTCATACCTCTAGGATCTGCTTTCAAGTCTCTGCCAGGGTTCCATGAATGTAGAGTTTGCATGTTCTCCCTGTGTCATTATGGGGTTTCCTCCAGGTGGTCTGTTGTCCCCCCAACATGCTTAGGCTAACTGTAGTTACCAAATTGCCAGTAGGTGTGTGAGTGTGCCCTGTGATAGGTTGGCGCCCCATCCTGGCTTGTTCCCTGCCTTGTGCCCTGTGATAGGTTGGCGCCCCATCCTGCCTTGTTCCCTGCCTTATGCCCTATGATAGGTTGGCACCCCATCTTGCCTTGTGCCCTGTGATAGGTTGGCGCCCCATCCTGGCTTATGCCCTGTGATAGGTTGGCACCCCATCCTGGCTTGTTCCCTGCCTTGTGCCCTGTGATAGGTTGGTGCCCCATCCTGCCTTGTTCCCTGCCTTGTGCCCTGTGATAGGTTGGCGCCCCATCCTGCCTTGTGCCCTGTGATAGGTTGGCACCCCATCCTGGGTTATTCCCTGCCTTGTGCCCTGTGATGGGTTGGCGCCCCATCCTGGCTTGTTCCCTGCCTTGTGCCCTGTGACAGGTTGGCGCCCTATCCTGCCTTGTGCCCTGCGATAGGTTGGTGCCCCATCCTGGGTTGTTCCCTGCCTTGTGCCCTGTGATGGGTTGGCGTCCCATCCTGGCTTGTTCCCTGCCTTGTGCCCTGTGATGGGTTGGCACCCCATCCTGCCTTGTGCCCTGTGATGGGTTGGTGCCCCATCCTTGCTTGTTCCCTGCCTTGTGCCCTGTGATAGGTTGGCGCCCCATCCTGGGTTGTTCCCTGCCTTGTGCCCTGTGATGGGTTGGCGACTCATTCCCTGCATCCTGTCTAGGATAAGCAGTATAGAAAATGGATGGGGTGTGATCCGATTCTCATGTGACAACTGACATTCAAAATATGAATTCAATTTGTGTCTGCAGCCACATGAAAGATGGAGAGCAAGTTGGGGGAGGCATAAAGAGAATTTCCCCACAGGCATCAATAAAATTTCAATTATTATTATTATTATTATTATTATTATTATAAAGATACATACAACACTTCAGTATGCCTGACAAAGAGCAAAGCTCCATGCTGGAATTCGGTTAGCCAATTCCAATTCCTCTGCAAGTGCTGCCATTCTAGCGATTTACTATTGCTCCTCTCTCAACCCTTTTCAGTTCAAAATTATTTATAAGCCTAAGTTCATTTCAATCTCCCCTTCAATGCTCTCAGGGACCAGCAAAATGACAGCTATAGCAGGCCATTCTCATGAAACGGCAAGGCAGCGTGCATCATTTAACAAACGACCAGTGTGTGGAGGTAATAGCTTGAATAATTTACTTTTATTAAGTTTAACAGATGTCTTTTTTTTCTGAAGTGACGTGCAAGTGGGGAAAGCACAGGGTCAGAGATCATGGTCATAATAATTATATAATAATTGTAATTGTTACAATTATAATATGCTGGGATGGGTTGGTACCCTGTCCTGGGTTATTCACTGCCTTGCACCCATAGCTTTTGGGATGAATGGGTAATAATAATTATTTATAAACAATAAGAAATAGTTTTAACGTACATGTAACAGGATAGAGATATGGTTTTAGCTTTTGTGTAATACTTAATATTTCAGTCAGTCAGGGCGCCAACCTATCACAGGGCACAAGGCAGGGAACAGATTTCGTTTGGACAGGGCATATAATAAAGTGGTTTCCAGTTTAAGCATATTATTTATTGCAAATACGCATAGTGTAATTGAAACCTTTTCATGATCCCATGTTTGGGTTTGTTAGTTTCACCTCCTGTCCTCCCCCCCAATTACTCCCAGCTGTGGTATGTAAGACCTTGTGTGCCTTATGCATTTAAGTACTCCCTTGTCTTATCCTTGTCTTAAAACACTAGTCTGGTCATTGTTGTCTGTCATCTTTGTGGGGTTTTTTTTCTGCAAGAAGCTGCATTGTGGGTTGTTTCTCTCCTGTGTGACATGACAGTCCCAAAGTTTGGATATTGTCATCATGCCTGCAGCCAGAAAAAAAAAAATTCAGGGGAGTTCAGCAAATTTAAAGGGGGGTTCAAACTCCTTACTTTATTACCTGGCTACGTGTCTGGGGGGTGGGCTTCAAACCCATAATTTTATGTGGCTGCGTGCCTGATTATTACACATAAAAAACGCAATGGCATACCAACCTAAATGGGCTTGTAAGACTCAGTAATTAGAGGAGAATTTCTTATAGAAGGCAGATAAGTAAATTAGGATGTATTCTGTGAATGAATGACACCCATTCTTGGAGGACATTCCACACTCAATTTGCCAAGACTAACAATAGTTGCTTTCATTAGGTGTTTACTTAGCGAGTAGAAAGCCTTGGCTAATTGCAACGGCTTTTCAGAGCTTTTGATCCCTTTCAGGAACTTCTCTGCCTCTTAATTGAACATCTTTCTGTATGCCTGCAATGGTTTGAAGGGGATTCTGCATCAAAAACACTTGAGAGGGCCATTTAGGCCACAAAAAAAAAACAATTGTTACACTAGGAAGAAAACAAATCTTCAGCACTTTGTAAGTTGTGTTTTTCCCTGCTATGGGAAAAAGCGATGCTTTTAGAAGATCTGGGGTGGTTTGTGGCTTTTCTTCTGACCGGATGTTGCCACTTTGATTCCTGTGTCCGGCAGAGTGATCATATCGGTCTTGGGCCTTTGAGCAAATCCCTTAACCCTGAGAACGGCTCCAAGCATTTTATATAAATGACTGACCCTGTGTGTTAGAAGATGAGATATATGAAAATCAAAGAATTCCTCGTCCTTGTACAAATGACCAATGAAAGCATCATACGACCATGTGTCTTTGTTTATCATACTGCTGTCGCTGTGATCCATGCAGCATTGCAGCATCCCTTCTGCCCTAAGAACATTTTTGTGTAAGTAAAACTCCCATGAGCCACACAATGAGCCCAGGCTATATAATAGAAGAGACAGGGTACAATGAAATGATCATCTTAGATGGGAAGGCACTCGATGTCAGGGCACACATAGTCACATACAATAACCAACTACGGCCAATTTACAGATACTTTACGACACCGGTAATAAAATAAATATTTACATAATACAGTCAGTAATTCTCCGGGGGTTTACCCATTTACATGATTAAGAGTCTATGTCCTTCTTTCCTGAGTACCTTTTCAAAGAGGGTTATACCACCAACACTGATACACACTTAAGGGCAATTTAGAGAAACCAATTTATATGCACTGTGGGAGTAAATCTGCATAAACTCAGAAAGAACCTGCAAATGACACACATGGGACTCGAGTGTTCTTGATGTTTACTAAAGCTGCTTCACTCTTAATGTTTTAAGCTGAAGCACCCCCCTGTGATTTAGACTAACTCCTACCTAATGACCCAGATATGCCTCTTGCAGAGGGTGTACCCATCCCATTCTGCCCTTAGATAGCAACTTTGCACTGCAGATTACATCACACCAAATCTCGTCTTCAGTTCTTGAGGTCTGGACCCGAGGTCCACTAAAACATTTATAAAAACAAATGGCTTCATTCCATTCCTAGTTTCCCCACACAGAAATAGAAAATTACATTTAAAGACCAGGCCTATTCTTCTCTCATACCTCCTGTATCCTTCTAAACTGGTCCTGGTTGGAGTTCACCACTCTTCATCAGTATTATAGATGTTTCCCACTTTATGTGATCCAATTAATCTGCAGACACCCCCCTGCCCAGTATGAACATATCACACTTTCTGATAACCAACTGTTCACTTTGACATGCTAGGTGAGTGACACTTCAGACAATTCTGTAACATTTTTTTTGTACATGTATGTTAATAGGTGTTAGAGAGGCTGGCCAGCCATTAGTCTAGATATGCACAGAGCGGTTTAATGGTACGGTCTGCACTGGCACTTCTGGACAATGACATCAGTTTTTGATGATGCGTTTGGCTTTCCTGAGTAGCAGACACGGGCACAGAATAGCAGGTGGTGCTAAATAGCACTCTGTGGTATTTTCTGTAATGCTTTCAATAAGAGGTGAAGGTTCTCTCCATAAATGTTTACATAGGGCACTAATAATTTACTGTCACTTGGAGAACAACATGCAGACTCTGGTTCAGATGTCTGTTAGCTTGTCAGCAGTCATTCCTGCTGCATCTGTGGCCTCAGCAGTGAGGTAAAATGCACCCCAACAACCCCCCCAATTGGTACACATGCCCACCACTCTTCACAGGCATAGACTCCACCCACCCACACTCTGTGGTGCAACAAGTAGTTAAGTGATGAACACTGCATTTATTACCAAAACTGGTCAAGCTTTTCTTTTTATTCTGTTGAGTGGGGCACTTTATACATTCAGCAAATGTACGGCTGTTTAAATGTGTTATATAGCATGCAATTCTAAAAATACCCTTGGTACATTTCTCTGATTAGGAGAATAAGCTGAAATAATGAATGCACTGCTGTTGCATTAATATTAGACTGAATCCACTCCAGCTTCCTGTCCTTTGTCTGTACAGAGTATGCAATAGTAACAAAATAATTTTCCATTTTCTTAGCGAGGTTACTGCAATGGCCAGGATACAACAGAAGTGGATTTTAAAACCAAAGCATTAATCCATACATCTTCCTTTTGCTTATCCAAATACAGTAAAGTAAATGTCAAAAAGGAATTAACAAAAAGAATAGAATTAGTAGATTAGTATTCAAAACCCAGTGGCGGCTGTGGGTTGTGATCTGTGAAGAGCTCTCCTACCCGAATCTCTCGAACAAAACAATGCTAGTTCATACATTGTTTGTTGAACAATATATTTGATATCAGAAATGCAATATTTAATCTAGTATGGTATTTGTTATGCATGGGAAGGACTGGGCAGGGAACACACAATCAGGCACAGTTTAGACTCTGTGGACTGTAGGTTGTCCGCAGAAAAAGCACTGAAACACAAGGTGAACATGCAACTCCATACACACAACACTGGAAGTGGGGACTGAACCTAGACACTTTATTAACGGCAATAATCATCATTTTAAATAAACAAACAAGCAAACAAATAAATATTACTAATTCATTTTCAGTTCTAACAGTTCAAAGTATGGTAAATGTAATACTCTTGCCCGAAAATTATTTTTGGACGAGCAAAGCAGTAAAGCAATGTACGGCAGGCAACATTAACAGTGACAAAGCAAAATAAAAACGGCAATACTGTCACAACACGCAGCTTTTGTTTAGCATTTAGTAAACTTTGAAACTGAGAGAAATTGATAGTTTGATACATAAGCATTTCTGCCCCCCGCTCCTACTTTTATTACAGCTATTTATTATGTTTGATAAGAAGTTTGAAACTAACCGAGTTCAAAAACAGAACAGGTGACCAAAGTGATGTGTAATCTTTCAGACTGACATTGAATTATGGGCCTGTCAGGGTGGGGTGCCTTGATTTGGATATTGCAAAGTTATGAATAAAAATCAGGAATTAGTTATACTTCTTACCGTATGGTTCCTATGTGCTTCATGAAACCGATCCAGAAAACAAGCCTTAGGTGCATCTGAATTACTGGTCCTGCAAATTATGAAAGCGATTACAATCACAAAGGCTTCTGGAAAATCCGATAAAATGTAAAAGGCTAAAATGTCTCTGGGCAGCGGACATCATACACCCATTTCTGTCTGGCCATGGCTGCTTCCTGATGGTGCGTGACCAGCTCAGGTAGTCTAGCTATGTCGTTGCCAGCAGCTCTGGTTGAGTCGGTGAGCCGAACAGCAGCTCCACCAAGGTCCACAGTTCACAGTCAAACATGAAGGTGACAGGGGTGTAGCCGGGGCTCTCGTGCACCGTTGCACGATAAACGCACAGGACCAGGGGTCAGATGACCTTCCCAGTCGTGCTGTTGCTTTGCAATGAAGATTGCCAATTGGGTGGAGCTAGGATGGAACCGCTCCACCAATCTGTCATTCTGGGGATGAAGGGAGGGTGGTGTGAGTCTTCACAATCCCCAGCCACCAGCATACCTCGTTAATCACCTGCACCTTGAAATTTCTCCCCTGGTTGCTGTGCAGCTCTGCTGAGGCCCTGAAGCCACAGAAAAACTCCCCCAGCTACTTGAAGGTGGCTGGGTCATTACTCAGACCAAATGGCATCGACTGGAAGTGCCATAGCCCGTAACCAATGGTAACATCTTTACTGTGTGCCAGTGGATAGGAGTCTTTCCTTGTCACCACATTCAGTCTTTGGTAGGTGATGCAAAATTGCCTTGACCTGTCCTTCTTTGTGATGAGGATCTGCCCACGGGCTGTCAGATAGCTTGGTGATGAGGATCTGCCCACGGGCTGTCAGATAGCTTGGTGATGAGGATCTGCCCACGGGCTGTCAGATAGTTCGGTGATGAGGATCTGCCCACGGGCTGTCAGATAGCTCAGCGATGAGGATCTGCCCACGGGCTGTCAGATAGCTTGGTATCTAGTGCCACACCAGGGGCAGTTGGTTCAGATGATCAATCTTATGCTGCATCAGGGAAGTGGGCTGGCAGTCTTCAGTCCTTGTGGTGAAGATGTCCTGGATTGAAATCAGCAGGGCTTTGAGCTCGTCCTGTTGGAGAGCACATTGGGTGCAGCTCCAGGGGTTGGACTGGCATATGTTGTGGGTGGCACCACTTGCCCCGCATTTCCCGGCTGCTGTTCATGGTGAGTTTAGGGCAATTGTGGCTTTTTTCTGTTCCTCAAATCATTCCTGAATAGTGTGGCAGGGCGCATTATCCTTCTGACAAAGGCCACTACCATCGAGGAATACTGTTGCCATGAAGGAGTATACTTGACTTGCAACAATGTTTATATAGGTAATATGTCTCAAAGTAACATCCACATGAATGTTGGGATCCAAGATTTCCCAAAAGAACATTGCCCTGAGCATCACACTGGTTCACTGGTTAGCCTTTCCTGGACCACTATTGTAGGTACAACGCATACGGATAATACCCCACAAGACCTTCCGTTTCGGAGATGCTCTGACCCAGTTGTCTAACCATTACTATGTGGCCCATGTCAAAGTCATTCAGATTCTTGCATCATTACTGTACATATATTGCGATTCTCTAATTATACGATGTATATTCATTCAGTATTTATTGAAGTTTGGGATGTGGGTGCTTCCAACACACCAACTTCAAGAACTGACTATTCACTTGCCTAATGTATAATGGCACCCTTGACAGATGTCATTTGTCATGTCCTGCTGTCTCTGCATGTCAGATCCCCTCGTTTCCTCTAGGCGCTGGTCCTGAACTGGACACGTCTTCCGCTTGTTAGTCCTTCCTAGTGTTTCTGCCCTCTTGTGCACCATCCATAGCTGCCTTGTGTTGTGCCCTAGTTAGCCATGTATATAAGTGCTCCCCAGTCCTATGATCCCTAGTTCCGTCATTGTGTTTGTTCACGTTTCTGTGTCTGCCTGTTCTTGTTAATAAACCAACTCAAAAAGGATTTCCGCATTGCAACAGCCTGCATTTGGGTCATGCTGTTCCTTCTCGTCATGACACCATTGCAATGAGATAATCTATGCTATTCACTTCACAAGTCAGTAGATTTAATGTCATGGATGATCACTCTGTACCTCTAAGATACTGGAACCATTTTCCAGAAGACGCATAACTGCAAAGGTTTTTTTTTTAAATTGGGATGTCTATAATGAGACCGGACTTTAATTATGGGTTCAGTGACATTTATTTATGTTATGCAGATGTAGAATCTACTGACTGCTGCCTTAACCCTTGTTAATTTGGAATGCAGTAGATCATTTTTGCAATTATTTCTCCCTCATAATTAATTAACATTATAAATTGAGTCTACTTTCTCAAGCATGAGCAATAGAGGGAATTCACCTCACTAGCGTATCCTCCAGGGTTTACGTGCAAATGTTAAAATGTGGAATAAATATTTAACTGCATAATGAGAGAAAAATTCCTTTCCTGCTGAGTCTATGACTGATTTTCCATTACCATGGAAACTGGCCACACATAGCAAAATCTGTTCCATAATGGATCCTATTCACTGTTTGAGATCGGAATATAGTCAGATCCAACAATTAAAACACATTTCAATCTATAGCAGAATTATTCCTTGAAATGAGTACTCAACATACACACACATGTTTATATTCATATCTTTGTGCGGACCATCCATTCATTTCTATGGGCAAAACCAAAATGCCAACAATGCCATTCTTAATCCCTACTTAGCCCTAACCATATGCCACCAAACAAAATACAGGACATTTGGCATTTTTAGTTTTTTCATTGCATTCACAGATTTTTGTAAAATTGAATTTACCCTTGTGGGGACTGGAAAAAGTTGTCCCCACTACGTCAAAATAAAAGGTTTTTATCATATTCTAGGGACGTTTGGTCTCAACAATGTAACATATACATGCCCACATACACACAGGTTTGTAATAATATCTTTGTGGTCACTCTCCATTAATTTCTACAGGGAAAACTCTAATCCCAACATGACAACCCTAAGTAAGCTTACGCATAAGTAAGCAAACAAAATATGAGATTTTTAGCATAATATGAACATAACACACACACACACACACACACACACAAAAACATCCATTATTAACCATGGCATTAATTTGATTTATAAATCACATTTTATGGCTGTTACATAGATGCATGAATGACTTCATGACTTTTGCTCTCACTGATTAGCTAGGTTTGATTATGGGTACTTTGATTTATGAAATGAATTTGATTATGAATGATGTTTGACGATAATTACCTCTGACAAACTAGGCTTTAAGACTGTCAGTCTAGCTGATAAATGAGGTATTTTACTCTAACAGATGCTGAAGCACTGCAATAAAAATCAGTGAGGCCACTGCATTAAATAACTTAAGGAAATTCTAAAAATACTTTTAAAAGTCATTGCCTGGAAGACTCAGACAGCGCTTGACCAGTGTTGTACAGGTGTATTTTTAAGACAAACTGCATAGCAAATGTGTAAGATTGATTAAGGATATATGTAGTGTTGGACATTTCTAGTCCAGAAGCAACAGGTCCAGACCAAGATTTTGTTTCTACCAATCAGTTAAGAATAAAGAGTCACAGTCACAGAGTTCTTAACTGGTTGGTAGAAAACAAAATCTTGGTCTTGATTTGTAGTTTCAGGACCTGAAATGCCCAACTCTGGATATTTGTGTAGGTGCTGAGCCTGTCCTTTTGCAGAACATGATTCTTACATGACTAATCACTTTTCTTCAACACAATAACCATCATTCCTGCAAAGGGGAGTCAAATCAAAAGCAATGTGGCCCACTGTCTGCTGTGGTTCTCTTCCAAGATCCACATGGTACAATAACATATTATACATATTGTGTGGCATACATCAAATATCCTCTGTATGGCACTGAAGGTGAGGTTCAAGGAACATTACGGGTTTAAGGTTATTGGATATATCAGAGCTTGTCAGTTATAGTATATTGCCATCTTCAAACACCCAGAGAAAAGCATTCTGCTGAAAGCTATGTAATGCTTAGTATGAGACTGAAAAGCCAACAACATATCTTAATAGGATTCAAAAATGGCATGAAAAGGGGCTGTAGTTCATTTATGCCTCTGTGCCTGAATCACAATGCTTGATGGTGCAGAATAGCTAACATACAGGCCTGCATCTGAAAGCAAAATATGAAATTCACCAAAGGGAAAAGATGACCGTAAACAGAGCCTTCCAGTGTCAGAGTGCATCTTCAACTTCTGCATGAAGAGAATAATGCAAGCAGGAAAGCAACTGCCCCAAACCGACCACAGAAAGTCCACTTTCCAAAGTTTGGCAGAGAGACAGCAAAAAGGATTATAACAGCAGAATATCTTATCCGCTCAGCAACCTCTCTAGTACAAGCATACTGTGGTTAGCGTCACTTTTGCAAGGAATACATACATGTGAATACGTATAACCTGTACTGTTTAACTTTATAAAATTCAAGGATTCGAAATGTCTATTGTCATTTGTACTTGTATAAGTACTGAGTACAATGAGATGTCTACTTGTGTGTTTGCTGCAGACAGACACAGGGTAAGAAGACAAGACAAACAGTAACAAGACATAGGACTGAATTATAGAACACAGGACAACAAGTGTGTGTGTGTGTGTGTGTATACAGTATATCAAAGCATGCGGCCTTGTGCCTACAACCCAAATCACAGGCAAGCTATATTAGGGTACAATTGCATTCCTTCTCATATGTTATTGCTTTTATACAACAGTACATCAAGCAGCATTCATAAATTAACACTAAAAAGCCACAACAGATAATACTTTGCTTGATTTTTTTTGTTTAATTTATGGGTCTGTTAACTGTTGTCAAGCAGCAAAAACACTTACTTCGCACTACTTAGCATCATAAAATAATTTGTAAAATATATTAATACAGTGGTACCTCGGTTCTCGAACTCACTAGAACTCGAATTTCCTGAAAGTCGAACAAACCAGTTTGACCTAGAACTCGATCTGAATATCAGAAGTCGAACCATGAATGCTGACCTAATAT
>JAODJW010000040.1:7945052-7965576 GCA_026777045.1 Hyperopisus bebe | reverse complement strand
ACAGACAGACAGACAGACAGACAGACAGACAGACAGACAGACAGACAGACAGACAGACAGACAGACAGACAGACAGAAATATGTATCACTGGATTGGCTTTGATTATTAGATTCTTGTTATTCATTGTAGCTTAAAAGCTTGGTGACATGGAGTCCCATAAACATGGAATGGGGCCCTAGTTTTCTTTATATATGCAGGAGCACACATCGTCCTGAAAGGCAGGCACCCTGGTGATCGCACCATTGCCGGAGTGCTCACTGAGATGGGAGACATCAAACACCTCACCCAGATTCACAATATGATTTGCACTTAAAAGAGAGGTTGATTGCACAAAGATCTGATTTAAAAGCAGAAAGGATGCTTGTGTTTTCAGTTCAAATGCACATACAAGCCGATGCATTTACTCAAATATGCAGTTCAACAAATTTTTAAAGTGGACACACAATGTATAATGACAATCTATGATTCAAGATATTATTAGTAATGTTCACCCATCTATCTGATGAAGAGTTCAGGTGTATGGAGAATCTTAGAAGTGACAGCATAAGCTCAGGGTCACCTTGGGGAATATGCAGGTAATGCCAACACATTGCAGAGAATCCTTAAACAGCACACGTTCATGTCACACACAAAGGGTAAAAGTGCAGCTGATCTACATCATATTGGAATTCAATGCACTATAAACAATGGTTATATGTAAATTAGACAACAGAGATTTTATGAAATCTAGGTAGCTGAACACAAGACACAAACATTGTAGACCATAACTGGCTATTAGAAATTTCTCAGTAAAAATCTAATCGTTTACTGTTGTAATCCTGTAAAAACTAATAACAGCTAATGGCCATGACAGGGCTACTAATGCTTACAATTTGTTCAGTACCACCCCCCAAACAACTACAGTGCCTTGCATGTTTTCAAAACAAAAATGGCCATTTAGTGAGGCAGCAAATCAAAGACTTTGACAGCCTTTTCTGAGATTAGCAGCTGGCCAGAGATGACCCTGACAAAACAGGATGCCTTTGCATTGGTAGGCCAAGGATGATATGGAAACAGTTATATGGTTGGAGTGGAATAAATTATGCGTGAGTCAACAAGATGCAGAATGCTTTATAGAGCAGTTACAACATGTCTCTGATAGATTTACTGTATCATGCTTTCAAGGGGAAGAAAGGCAATTAAGCATTAAGACTTTCTATGGAATGGGTGTTTCATAAAAAGTTGTAATGAACAGATCGCACAAAAATTGTGTACAAGAGTTCAGTAATGGCGTAGCATAAAAACCCCAGAATAAAAATGGATGATGCTTTCAATTATGCAATAAAGTATACAGCTATTTGTGTGAAAGACACATAAAGCACTAGTTATGCAGTATCTTATATAAGGACATACAGGCAAAGTGCACAACAGTAAATGTTTTGAGAAGTAGCCTGAAAACTAAATAGTTGAGGGTGGTCTGCACTCCTTGCAGAAAATATAATCAGTTTCATGCCTAATAAACAAGCAATCATGGACGCCTGTGTTTTTGTCAGCCTTCTCACTCTCTCATGGTTATGAAGATAAAGTGTTTCAGTTACAGAACTAATGGGCTAGATAAAGCCCGGTGTTTACAAAGATCTACAAGCAATGCATAATAAATCAATGTAAAGTGCAAGATGGAAAATAAGGTGTACTTCATTTGTATGATAATGTGTGCATATATGCTCATATTTATATGCAGTATACATAGAATTTACAATGTATGGAAGACACAACAGTTAAAGAAAGTGAATGTCTGAATGCACATTTTACACATTTACTTTAATTAGTAAAATTATGACATTAATCCCCCTCTTATTCAACAAAAATATTACAATAATCTCCAATACCTAATTGTGATGTCATAAAAGGCAGAGTGAGATTAAACAGAAAAAAGACTTACTACATTTTCATTAATCTGGCATTTTGTGCAGAGAAGGACATAGTTACCTTTCTTACTAAGGTAAGACAAAAACAGAGACATCTGTGTTGTAATTTTCATTAAAACCTCTTACAGATTTATTCTTGCCAATCTACTCGACATACAGACATGGACAAATGTTTTGGTACCCTTACTCATTGAAACAATGTTTCATTACTGAAAAGTGATTCAATTAAACGCAATTGTCTAATGTATACCCGCATGCCTTTAGTAAATCAATAAAATTGTAAAAAGAAATGATTTGTTATTTATTTTACAAAGATATGCTAAAATAGTATGGACCTGAAAAATGGTCCCCACAACATCAAAAAACAGGTTTTTATTGCATTGTGGGGGACATTTGGTTTCCACAATGTAATACAAACTTAATCCACCCACACACACACACTGTCCAACAACGACAACCTTAACCCCTACCCAGCCCTAACCTTTACCATAAGTAACCAAATAAAATACAAGATTTTTGGCATTTTCACTTTTTTATTGCAGTCACAGATTTCTATAAAATTGAGTTTCCCCTTGTGGAGATGGAAGGTGGTCAGCACTGCATCAAAATAAAAGTTTTTTATCATATCGTGGGGACATTTGGTCTCAACAATGTAATATATACAGGACCCACACACAGAAATACACACACACACACACACACACGTTTGTATTTATATCTTTGTGGGGACAGTCCACTTGTTTCTATAGGAAAAACCCCACCCAGCCCCAACCTTAACCATAAGTAATCTAACAGTAACCAAACAAATTACTAGTCTTATGGCATTTTTTTAATCAGAAATATTTTTTATTAAATATTTTTCAATAGTATAGGCAAAAACAACGCAACAAACAACAAACAGAGTGTGCCAATAAACCCTCACCCACCCACCTCAGACACATGGGGGAGAAAAAAAAGAAAAAAAATAAGTAAAAGACTAAAAAGAAATTACTGAAAAAAAAATATGTAGCACTAGAGATATCACTAGACATCTAGATATTCACTAACGTTAACATAAATCAAACTGCTGGAGCACAAGAGCATCAAAAACAAATGAGTCCTTCTCTAGATACATCACTATTCTCTATATTCTTATCCTACCCACAGATACAAATTGTAAAAATCTTCTTTTGGCATTTTTAGTTTTTTGATTGCAGTCTCAGATTTTTATAAACTTGAATTTCCCCTTGCGGGGACCAAAAAAAATGTCAAAAAAGCCCATTAGGCTTAAAAATAACAGTTTTTTCTCACATTTTGGAGACCTCAATGTAATGTATACCTGGACCACACACACACGCACACACACACACACACACACACAGAGCACACTGTGCATACACAGACAGTATAGGTCATTTTCAGCCCAGCTTTAGCTCTGGGGGAAGAGGCTTGTTTGTTATGTAATGACACTATTATCTTTAAACTATTCATATAGATAGGATTCCAAAATGTGTATCAATACCAGACAATGAGGTTGAGTTAGCTATGACAGTTACAAAGACATTTATAATTAAATTTTTTCCTGAGGCAATTAAACAGATGCTCTTTTATTCTAGGACAAAAACTGCTAGATGAGGGGAATCTTAATTTGAAGGCCAATTATAAAATTGCTTTCTCCTAAAAAATGTTTATGCTACATGACATTTTAAAAGCTACAGTAGCTCAAAATTTAGCACTAAAAAAGCTTGATGGATTTTGTCTTATGTTAAAATGAAATGTAATTACAATGTAAGAAGCTAAAGTGAGAGTACTTAGAGTTATATATTTGGTATTTGTTATTCAATTAAATTTTGTCTTTGTCTTGAGATAATACACAAAAATATCCACAATGGTGCAATGCTAAAAACACTAATATATTCAAAAACCTATTACAATGTCACCTAGCAATTTTCTATTCTACATCTACTGTACACCTAGTACTTTTTAATATACATATTCCCTCCACCCCCTCTATAGAGGACTGCTTTATTTAGAATTTCCATTACAAGCTCAGAGCATCAGGGAAGCCACTCCGTGAACGAACAAGATTGTGACCAAACAGATTGTCAGACAGACAGACCGAGACCTAGTAGTCCACAGTTACAAATGGCAGGGAATTGTGTGAAACAGAGTGGGAAAAAAATCCCAGTGACAGATAGAGGCATTAAACCAGTAGTTTCAAAATCTTACAGAAGCTATCTTAACTTAACTTGAAATTGGCTATAGTTGATTGGAATCCCAATTGTGGAGACATTGGTATACTTATCTCATTGTAGGACGCTCATCTATATTCTGTTAAAATTATGCATTTTCTTTTCTTTTTGGTTATTGTTTCTCTGTATGTGATTTGGATATTGACTATGCATGTATTTTTAGTTGTAATTTATTCTATGTGATGTTTTGTGTTTTATCTGGACCCTAAGTCCATAATAAAGGTATGATTGTTCAATTGCTTGCTTCCTTGATTGATTGACTGATTGATTGATCCACAAATTTAAAACAAGCAAAGTTGTTTTGGACAAAGGCATTGAGTACTCATCCAACCCACTCCATAGTCTGTGCACCTGCATACAAAGCGATCCATTTTCCATGGTTTAATGTGGGAGCTATTGAGGGGCACGTAGGAGCTGAGACGGATTTCCCGAGTACACAGATGACACTGCACAAGCATTGCTTATACAACCTTAGAAATAGGACCAACCTGATTTGATAAGAAAAGGCAGAAAACAGACACAAGATGTCAGCCTCTGAGATGCACTGAAAAGGTTCCTCTATCTAACTTTCCCCAAAACAAAAGTGAGGTCTATTGGCACCAGTCTTTCTCCTCCATTGCATGTCCCATTAACTTCAATATTTGTTGAATCGGATCAATAAAGACCAATTACATTCATCACGGATTGCAGTTACACAGCAGTCTTGCTAAACTGTTCGTCAAGCGGACCTACGGCATATTGGCAGCTCTGAGAGTGGGCTTCAATGCATTTTACACTTGAATCATGCAACTAATCTCATTCTTACCACCACACTATTTTTACCATTACATTACGGGCTCTTTCATTTACTTATGTCAGTTTTAAGTTAAACTTTTTCCTGCTCTTCTATTGCAAATATTGCATGGTTTGTGATGTAGCTCAGTGACCCTAAGAAGGCCACCTTGGAATTTCATATCTGGATCAGTTCCCCTTAATTTCCAGTTCTCAACTTTTTCCCCCCCCCCCCCCCCATTAAACAGAGGTTGCCTTTGCACTTTAGTCCCTACCCAATGTTCACAGCAGTGTGTTGCATTGACTGCTGTGTGCTTACTGTAATAGACAATTAGTCCATGGCTCCTTCTCAATCCAGATATTCTTGCAAAAAATAACGTAAAATTTGATGCATCAAATCAATTATGGGTCCTGCTAATGCCAAAAGGGCCTCTGGGAGCTTCTGTACTACTACTGGTCTGGCCGATGCTTTATAAAGATTAAACTATGTTCTTCTTTCACTCAGGAAGGTGGTGAGATGCAATTACTCTCAAGAATGCCAAAGTCAATGACAGCTGACCTTTACCGGTGAAGGGAAACATTTGTGGCAAAAAATGTAATTAGAACTGAAGCGACTACCTGAACCCGAAGATAGATATTGTCACAACGGTACCTCTGGGATTCCTGCTCTTCAGCCACTTTTTGTTGCATCTGGCCCACTTCCACCCACTCAGCGGATACCTGGAGGAGACAGAATTTATTAAAGTGGCCAGGGAAACTGTCCACTGTCTCAAACATCTGCCAGGGCTGTGCCACCTGTCAGCAGGCCTCCCCTCAGACCCCGGTGCCAGCCTCCCTGGTGCTACTTCCAATCATCAAGGTGCCCTTCAAGCAGATTGGGTTGGACAATATGGGG
Organism: Hyperopisus bebe; assembly: GCA_026777045.1. NCBI lineage: Eukaryota > Metazoa > Chordata > Actinopteri > Osteoglossiformes > Mormyridae > Hyperopisus > Hyperopisus bebe. The sequence goes on along the minus strand of JAODJW010000040.1, from coordinate 7,959,771 downwards.
TGGTTGCTGAAATCAGTCTGGGTGCATCCTGATGCTCATGGATTACATCACCCACATACCTCTATAAAACCTCCTCCTACTAGCTAGTCACACTGGGATTCCAATGGACCTTTCCACTGACAAAGGCACCCCCTGATCTCATCTAGTTTATGGCAGACCTGTGACGGCTGCTCCACATCAAACATACACAGACCTCTTTCCCCTACTAAAAACCCGATGGTTTGGTTGAGAAATTCAGCCAAACTCCCAAATGATGCTATAACAGGTGGTGGACTAGCATAGTAAAAACTAGGACCTGATACTTTTGACAGTAAGGGAAACGCCCGCCGGCTACCACAGTGTATATCTTCTTTGAACTTCTCTTTGGTAAGAGACTGTTGGACATCACGAAGGAGGAGTGGGAAGCCCAACCCTCTCCGATCCACTCGAACACGGAGCATACACAAGACATGGAGGACTGTTCCAGAATATCTGTTCATGTCGGGACCCATGTCATCGAGCTGCATCCTGTAGTCAAACTCCCTTGTGATGGTCCCCAAACCCAATGGCACCTTCCGATTTTGTAATAATTTCTGAGAGCAGAATCAAGTATTTCAGATTGGCACCTATCCCAAGCACAGGATTAACAAGCTGAGTGGAGGCATGGGCCAGGTCCATCTCCACTCTGGACCTCACCAAAGGCTAAGGCTAAATAAGACCACCTGAAGACCACATTTAGTGCCTTAATGGGCACTGGAAGTACAGGACTCTTCCCTTGGGGTTGCATGGGGCCCAGTAGGGCTGCATAATATTGGAAAATTTCAGATATTGTAACGTGAATTTTTAAATTAATATTGTGATATTTCTGGATCAAAACGGTGTTCAAAATAAATTTCTCATAAACTTGTCTATGAATGATTTAAACAGCAAGGATGATAATGATTATGATTAGCATGCAGTGCTCATGCAAAAGCAGTGGTGGTAAATTTGATTTTCTAACATACAGTATATTAGATGATCTTAAAAAGTAATAATCATTAAAATTGCAAATCTTGCTAGTTTTTGCTCAGTGAGTTGTATCACCAAGTGTTTAAATACTAGAAATGTATTGCAAAATAATAATTGTTTTTAAAAGTACCATATACTGTGGTATAATGTCTGGACAGTATGAAGATATGAAAAAGCCTGATGTTTGTATTGCATGTACGTAACATGCAATGTTGATATATCGCACATCACCCAGCCCTAACCGGTTCACTGTGCATGCAGAGTCTGCATGTCACTCACTAGCAACAAACTCCATCTATCCAAAAACCCTTAAAACAGAGTAAATTATGATATATCTGACAGATATCTCTTGTACATTAGTCATGGCATATTAGAACTATACAAAGCTGAGGCTGGAGGCTGACAGGGCACTATCAACATTTAATTCCCTCTTTTTTTTGCCATGACAACCTGCTGTCAGACCTTGCAAATTAAGGCTGAATGACAAAAGTTGTCTGGGCCACCGAGGTGGAAACGGCATTTTTGGTCCTGAAGAGCAGAAATCATCTTGCGAGTCTTCAGGATCATCCAGTTCAAGCTGGTCCACATCGATTATATGAAATGGATGGATGTAGGTAAAGAACAACAATCTCCAAACCTTCTGGGTCATATCTCCTCCTGACCTGCTCCTCTGGCTAACTGACAAATGACCCAGCCTAAGCACTAAGGGCAACAGTCACTTGTCAGAATGCAACCCCCAGAAAGAAAAGAAACCTCATGACGAATCACGCTACCCACTGCGCCACCACACCACCCCCTGTGCTCACACATATAGATACAGAATTGAAAGGATCACTATATCTTGAATGGCACCGAAAACCAGTTTTGAAGATGCTGCATGCCTACATCACATATGCAGGCATAGACAATAAGTGTAAGTGTCTGACTTCCTGTATTTTACATCCATAGCCAGATCAAGCAAACTCAGACATATACTGCCGATCTCTTCTCCCATAGGCCAGGCTTCAGTATTCTGCTGTGTTGTTGTTTTTTTACCCTACAAAAGGGCAAAGTCTGTACTGACTTTCATAAAATATTCTTTATTCCATTACAGCTGCCATACAGAAATTTCAGAATTAGTTATATTCTGTATAGGTTTTATTTTACAGTTTTGTAGTGCTATTCACCAGAAAAATAAACTTTTTAGGCAAAATAAGCAGTTTGCATCATAGCTATATTCATGTTTCCATATATATCTGTTAATGGGATGTTCATGATTACTTAAGCCTGGTGTCTTTGTGAAGATAGTCATGCCTTTCTGTCATTACAGGATTTTAGCATCCTCTTCCAGTACTTTTCTAAACCACAAAAGACACACAATGCCAAATACAGCCCCAACCCCACTGAAGTTCAAGGGAGAAGTGATGTGAAAGAACTGGTTGCCAGGCAGAACTTGCATAGATTTAGCATGTTTTGAAAGGCATCGCTTAAAAATACCATGTCCTTAAAACCTACTGTTCTGCTGAGCAAGAACAAGCTCCAGCTGGCCCACGATGGCTGTGTTCTAATCCGGTTACTAACAATGTATCTGTGTTTGAGGCCAAAAACTCTTGGAAAAAAAAAAACACTCGAGACATCATTGTTGTATGTTGTCCCTGCTTCCAAAACAATAACACAACTCAGTTAAACAGCTACTGCAGTCACCATTCTACTAGTTGATTATAGCAAATTATTTAACTGCTGCTTAATCCTGAGCTATCTGTCTTGTGTGAGGAAGAATGCAAATGTTCATGTTGTTGTAAGTTAAAAAAGAAAGATCTCAGAACAATAAATGAACAAGTTAATAGTAGTCGTGGAATCAGTGGTGGTCTCAGGCTGCTGGAAGGGTAGGGGCAAAAAAATAAAACAGTCACCTATTGTATGATGTGCACCCCTCACCCCCGCACTACTACGCACCCCCCTCCTGTTAGTAGAATGGTACTCCATGTATGGTGACGTAGCCTCCTTCGGTGCTTTTCCACTGCCACCAAGGACCAAGCCATACATGTGCTGACATGGCTTTGCTTACTATCAGGGCCTAAAGTGTGACCACACCCAGCTGGGTGTGTCAAAACCGTCTGATTGGTTGAAATGCACATTGATACATTGATAGTGTTCTGCATATGGATTATCTGAAGGAAAAAAGTTCACATTCTACATATTATTGTATATATTATTCTATACACTATATATTATTATTAGCATTGCACATTACAATGTATCAATGCATTACCAATAAATATCCAACCTCAACCTAATAGGTAAACTATAACCTGTGATAGTGGTGGTAAAAACCTTCAGCTCACAGAGCTCCCCATTAGCAATTTTAAATAGCATATTATGTTGTTATATGTTAGGACTAGCTATCGAGCCAGAAGGCTAAACAAAGAAGGCTAACTTTAGTTGATAGTAGCCAACTATCTTGCACAGCAAACTATGCCTATATTTCACAAATGTAAGTATGTAAAAATGTAATTAGTTTTCACACACATTTGAAAAAGGGTTTGATTTTGTTGCTCTGCTAACTACTTCAACAACACACTGGTAATTTCTTGCTGCATCGATGCACAGCAGAGTGTGTGCGTACCTGCTGTTGTGTAGTTTGGAAGAAACCAATACCATAGGAGAAAGGGTGTGTGACTTTTAGAGGTATGACCTATACAATATAACTAGAAGAATACATTTGACTCATTGCATAAAATGATCATAAATACATATTATTCTAATAAATTATAATAAAATATAATAAAAATATTAATAAATTCAGATATCAAAAATCCGAGGGGGCACATACCAATTGTCACGTCCCGATCGAGCCACGCCCCCTCATTAACCACGTGTGGAATCCCTATGTTACCAGTTGTTTCTAGTCTTGTCTAATTGAGTTCCTGTATTTAAGTGCTTCCCTGTTAGTCTTTCCAGAGTCCTGTCATTGATATTATTATCTGTTTTGCATTGTGTGCCTTTCCGTTTGCCTAATAAATCCTTCTTTCCCTGATCTTTCATCTCGATCTCCTACCTCCATGGTCCGTGCTCCCCCCGTGGTGTGACAGGATGATTGGACTCCAAGAAAGTACACCTCCCCTGACCGAGGAGCAGTACCTCAGTCTTGTAAACGAGGTAATTTACTGGCTTAATCAGCTCTACTGGCCGAACGGAATGAATTCAAAATGTAAATTTAAAAATGCTAATTCCACTAGCGTTTCATGCAAACATGAGATGGCGATTCTTACAGACTTGCTAGTGGACATTAGCACATAGTAAATTACGATGTACATATGTACATCATGAGAACAGTAAATAAGCGTCTCTTTGGTTTTACATCACTGTCACTCTCCAAACCTGGCAACGCTTTTCCTGAATGGGCCCACCTCCAGTGGGAAACTGAGGAGAGCTGGAACTGCACTGTAACTAGTCTCTCTTCACAGTACAGCTAGAGTACGGCTCGGTTCCTGTATGCCATGGAAAAGCACCAATTTTCTTCACTGGAATAGCACCCATTAGAGATATTTTCTCTCCATTACAAGGGCACTGCATCATGTATGTTCACTTGGAAGGGCACCCCACTTCAAGTTTACCCAATAGTAACAGCACCTTATTTAGCACTGCATCACATTTTCTCCACTGGATAGGCAACCATTACGACAATTTCTTACATTCTCACACATGGACAGACACCCTAAACAGCATTGTATCACATTTTATCCACTGGAAGTCCACCTATTTGGGCACATCACCATGTTTTCCTGCTTAGGAGTACCCGTTAGAACACTGCATCCCCTTATCTCTACTGAAAAGGGCACTCTTAGTCATGCAGAGGTGGCATAGAGGGCAGTTCACAATGGCACCCTTTTCTATTGGAAGGGTACCCATGGGGACTGTTTAGACCATTGTACGGGCACCTTATAGGGCACTGCATCACATTTCCTCCACTAAAAGAGCACTCATTAATGTCACATTTTTTTTTTTTGCTCTGTAGGGCACATGATCATTCTATCGCATGAAGGGGGCACCCTAAATAATTTTTTATTATCAACTCAATAATTTTTTCCCATGTGAAGGGCAACCAAAAGTGACGTTTTCACAGGACACTTTGGCCATGTTTTTTTCAATCATGGGGTCCCCCCCCCCCCCACCAGTGCATGGAATAATGAATTAACTGAAATCAATTGTTGCATGTCAAGCCTTGATCACCCAGAATTTCTTCACAGAAATTTTGTAGTCCCTCATTTATAAGAGGATCTTAATTGGCTTCTCATTATGAAAAAAAAAATCAATTTTATTCAATTCTTTATTGTTGTCATTGTGCAGACCGGCACAAAGAGATTGAGCGGTTCAAACAAAAACACAAGACAAGTCAAGTCCTGCTATGCTGTCATTTTAGCACCTATTAAAATAGCTAAATTACAACAAAGCATGTTTTAGGTAGAGGATGTTGTCTCTGTTTTAGCACTTTGGTGAAAGGCAAAGAAATTATTTAATACAATGGACAATGTCTGTTATCATGAGTGGAACCCATAGCAGACATTTTATAAAGATTCTATTGAGCTGTTTTGTCTAATTTCCCTGTACCCAGACATGCAGTATTTCCTTTTGAGTCATAAGATGTACAAATAATTAAACTGTGTTTTTCATTTAAGAAACAATGACATGGAAACTATTCATCATAGCAATTATAGACTGGAAACTTGGGGTTTATTTTCCTGTTCCCTCAGGGAATGAATGGCACCTGACTGCATCGAAACTTTACTACTGATCCACATCAACATTGACTGTCAATTTCCCATTCTGCACATGGGAAGTGATTCTTTTATTTTTGGGGACAGTGTGCGCAGAAACATTGGCGATTTGTTTTTTTTATTATTATTTTAAACAAATACCATAGCCTTAAATGCACAGAATTGTCCGGTAATGCTCTACAATCTGGGAACTGACACTTCAAAGAAGATTGATTTTTAGAGGAACTCGAAGGCAATTTAGGAAAAGACAGAGTGCTTAATTCACACCTTCAACACATGCAAAGAACCAAAATATTTGCAATAATCATTTTAGTATTAGATATGTAACCCACAGGTCTGGCAGGCCCCGTTGTTCTGAGCTCTGGCAAGCCAGCAATGTTCCACCCAGTGTCCTAAGCTGCTCCAACAAGACTGGACCCAAATCACCCGATCACTACATCAAAAGTGACACCTCACCCCCACTGGGCGACCAGAAACCTGCAGCCAAATTCCAGCAACAAGGCCAAATTCCGCCGCAAGACACAGATGCATCCTACACTCGCTAACTCACACTAACACAGGAGGTATTACCCCAGACTAACATCAGGGACACATACACCCATGTTTGGTCTCGTTTGAATGGTCACAGTATGATGGACACAATACTCCCAACCTTAAAGCAGTATGTTCTCACATAATAGAAATATAGAAAATAAGACTAAACCCACCAAAGTGGAGGATCTTATCACCTGATAGAACAAAGGAATTCTCACATTACTCCTAAAGCAATTCGATTGGCTGAGGGTCTGAGAATTGATAAGATCAGCAGGTCTCCAGGACACACACACAAGATCAAAGCAGTCCCCAAAATAATCAATCACAGTATTTGGTACATTCTGTCACTTGGTCTGGAATACTTAAGGAAGAGCTCCAGAGTAGCAAGGGGAGACACTCTGTAATCAGAGCTCCCACATAGTGCTGCGTGAATCTGCATCTGTAATTAGATATTTTCTGCAGTTACTCTGTGTCCACTCAGCTGAGGTATGGAATTGTATTGTTTTTGATTGGATGGTATAGTTTTGGACTTGTGGCCACATGTTAGAATTACCTGAATGTTATATTTGGTCAGATTGATGTGTCTTGTATTAATTATGAATAAACTGTGTTTTGATTACTTCTTGGCTGTCTGACTTTGCTAACCTCTGCATGTTTCCCATAGACTGGTTTTATTTCTAACACTGTCTTGCAGCCTCTGACTCGACTCCGTTTCTCCAAGACCCGACGCGACTGCCCAAGTTGAGTTACGGTAAAAGACTGGCTCAGCCTCTGAGGCGCGCACATGCTGGGTTACGGCAAAGTCCAGCTCAGCCCAGGAGTAATCTGAATAACAGAAATGTCATGAGTAAAATACCATAAAAGATCTTTAATTAAATTGGAGTCAGATATAATTCGGTTTTACCTAAAAGGGTAAATAACTTTGCAGGAGCGCTCGGAAGGACCTACACGCATTCCAAGCCTTAGGCTGTCCAATTAGATTCCGCCATTGGGCCAGTGAACGGTTCCTACAATTAGAAAAATCACACAAGTATTTGATCAAGTGATTGGACTTTTCTTTGACCCTGATTTCTGATGCACTGACCACAGCTTGTCTATAGGAGAAATATAGCCAGTGTATGTCTAAGACTAAGAGACTATACATTTCTCATCCGAGCTAATGTTGCTATTATAAAAATTACTTTTAATCTGTTTCAGTGTCCGATAAGCTACTGATTGACATAATGATACGGTGGGTATGGTTATATAGTAAGACAGAAGAATGAAAGATCAAACTTTAGAAGAAAACAAAATATATTTTTGTTATATATATATTTTTCCAGAAAGCAAAACATCAATTCAGGGACACAGAGTAAATGCATGACTACTTCTGGTTTTCTTCTAGCAAAAACACATTCCTTTGGCAAGATTTTTCACGAAAATGCAAAACAATTGGCTCAAATGTTGCGGCTGTCACTATTCAGAAACTGTGTGCTTTTATTATATTGAAGAACATACATAATTGGTTCCTGGCTCACCACAACTCTGTACTGGGTGAACTCTATGGAAAATGGAAGAATGGATATAGATGAAATTTAAACATTTCTGGGAGTCAAGGTTTTCCCGGGCAGTTATACTTCACTGTAACCAAAGTGCCGAGCTGGTGGGTTTCCCCACTTTCATCAGCTACCCTACCTACTGCCTTCTTTCTCATTATTGTGTGTCTGTGCTTTGCACGATTTACGTGTCTGGGACCAGGAAGCCATCGATAATAGAGTGCGCCCATGCCTGAAGTACCAGAGACAGCTTAATCCACTTCTTCAATACAACACAGAGGTCAGCTTCATCAATCACACACTGTTGTTTGGGTTATAGCTCTGACATACGTCCAACTGCCATTTTACTTTCATCTAATCAATAGCTACCATACGGAAACCTGTTGGTATAAAAATTGATGCTTAAGAGTTATGGACTGTAAAATAAGTACACCTGAATGGAGTTATACTTTATACTATATGGTATGTTTTGATTGATGATGCCAAGGATATAAGAGCTGAAAAGTTGGGGGAAGGTCCCTTTAAGAAAGTCAAAACAGGGTAAAACTGTGGGAAAAAAACTGTTCATGACATAATAATAATAATAATAATAATAATAATAATAATAATAATAATAATAAAATAGGAAGAAGGAGATGAAGAAATCCTTTTGTCTCCAGAACCATTTCAAGCATTACCAAGCTCTGTTGTGTTGAGCAGTTCATTATGCACTTGCAGACATCCTATTAGCTTAATCGCATCATACTGTTCTTCCCTGACCTCTCTCATTAACAGCTTGCATACTGCAACATAACTGCTGGATGTTCTTGGTTTATCCCACCATTCTTACATCTCAGTGTGTGAAAATCTCAGGGGGAACCATCACACCCAGCACCAACAAGTATGCCAAGGTTTAAATCATTTCCATCATGCATATTACCTGTTCTAATGCGTAGTTGTACAATTACTGAACCCCTTGACTCTGCATGCCACATAAATTCAGTTTCAGCCACAAGATTTGCTATTTGGAGGAGCAGGATGTTTGCATTAACAAGCAGGTATAAAGTTGCCAGTGAGAATTGGTACATGGAAAAAAGGGAGACAAGTTAGTCTAATAAAGCCCCTTCTAGCCACCTAATAAATATTAATTTTTCAGGGGGAGGAGGGCATTTTATCTAATGAGAGTGATTTACTTTCCAGACACCTAATTACCTCTGGAAACCATCCGAATATTTGTTTCACTGAGTCTGATTGGCCAAAATTGTAGTAGTAGGCATTACACTTGAATGTATATTATGAAACATCCTTACAGTAACAGTCGAATTGTTTATGAATTAGACCACGGTGGCTGGTGCGTTCAGTTATGCTCAGAGTGAACATGGGAATCTTCCACTTGACCTCCACTAGAATATTTGCACATGGCCTTAGGGATCCTGAATAATGGAAGCCAAGACAATCTCCCTTGGAGCTGCAGAGATTTCAGAGGGTGTTTCAGCTTTTATAAACCATTTTACATTTGATTTGTTAAATAGCCTAAAACGCACTAGCTAAATCTCTGGCAAAGATCTGTAAGTTGATTATATGTCTTTATGGTCATTAATATACTGCAGAAATAAACGCAAAGCAGAACAAAGTTCTTTGTCTCCTCTGTTAGCCTCTTGCTTTTCCTACTGTATGTATTTGGTCAGTATAAACTCACTGCTTGTAAGGAATGAAGGAAATCAATTTGTACATGCTCACTTGGTCTTTGCGACCACTGGCATAGTACATGTAAGGTTTTGGAAGGATCAAATCATCCATCCATCCATCCATCACTGTAACTGTTCTATCCCAACTGGGGTCACGGGGGGGACCGGAGCCTTTCCCGGGAACAATGCCCGCAGGCGGGAACCAACCCTGGGCAGTCGTCAACACACCACCACACACTCACACAATTACAGGGCCAATTTAGACTCGCCAATCAAGCTGCCCTGCATGATTTGGACTGTGGGAGGAAACCGGAGCCCCCGGTGAAAACCCACACGAACACGGGGAGCGCGTGTGAATGGATCAAATCATGTGGGATGGAAAAGCCAAAAAACTGTAGCCGTAACCTGTCAGAAAATAGTCCCTAAGTGGTACTCAACATCAATAATACTTCTTTTTTATGATAAGAAGTACAAGAGATTTTTAAAAATATTTTTTTCTCAGAATCAGTCCAGTTTTGGTTTTATCTAGATATTCAGGATCATAAAAGGCAGGAGACACATTGGACTCAACCCCATTTTCCCGACATGTTTTTAAAATAAAATACTGAAACTAAATTAAGGCAGTCAGAGTAATTAATAAATAAATAAACAAACAAAAAAACAATAATTATAATGATTCCTATTCCAACTGATTTAATTACTTTCTCCAAATGAGGCCAATTCCATTATACTGTAAGACTATTTGAAGAGAGCCGTTCATTCAGAATAAAAAAAAAATTAAAAACCTGAATGAATTAAAAGAAGGGTATCTGAATTTACATTATAAACCAAAGGAACACGGGGTATCAGTTACCTGTGGCACAGGCCAGTCTGCAGAGAGAACAATAAATTGAGGGGTACAAGGCTGGTAACCTGAGGCCCCAAGGCACAGCCCAAGGTAAGCACATCCATTACCCTTAGCTGAGCCCAGCAAAAGAGGGATGTGTCTGCTGGTAGGTGATACGTTGTATATCACCCTCTTCTTGCAGAGGCATAAAGAGACGTCAGGAATATGTGGCGGATTCATGTCAGCCCCGCATTTTTGTGAAAGCTGAAATCCTTAGAAATCCTATTTGCTCTTTAGGGCTAAAATAATAGTTGGAGATAGAAACCAGGTCACCCTTGCATGTCTGAGGAGACAAATTGGATAGTAAGAATTCCCTATGTCCCATGAGCCGTAATAAATGATACTGCAGTATAGATAAAATCCAATAATGTGCAACAAACAATGCCAGGATATATTTTTTGAAAGTGCAGCAAATCATGACTCAGCATTTCTGTGTTTCCTGACGTGTTAGTTAAGTGACACCATGTTTACCAGGTTACGCCATTGGACTTGAATACCAATGGATGTCGATTCAAGTCTCTCTCCTGGCAAAGTGTGTGATGCTCAGCAGGTTGGGATGCTGTGTCTGTAATCATAAAGTCACTGGTTCAAAACCTGTAGTCTGCAGCGTGCACCGGGAGCAAGACCCTTAACCCCTGTTGTTGCAGGGAATGACTGACCCTGAACTCCTGGCTGTAAGCTGGTTTGGCAGCTTCTGCTAAATACTGTACATGTAAGTGTGGTCGTTCAGTTGATTGACATTCCCTTATTGTCTCAAAGTTCTCTTCTGACTTATAAGCCCAGTTCTTGTCCTTCATTGAAATTTCTTTTGTATACCCTTGTCTGCCTGTCTGAGTTAATTTTTTTCACTGGCTCATTTTCGGATTTGCTCTTTTCAAAGCAGTGAAGACCCTGCACTTGGGCCCAGTTCTGAGTTTCCGGAGGGGCTTCAGTCATCTGCAGCCGTATGCTGGAAGCTGCCGTTACCCTGAGATTTGGCTGATTAACTGTCGGCAGTCACTACAGGCGACACACCTGACAGCCAGGGAACCAGAAGCAATCCAATTAGAGCTTACCTAATCTCTCTCTCTAACAAGCCTTTTCACTTAGTATGATGCAAGGCGGATGGGATGGACCCATCTTATCCATTACCGCATTCATTTCACAAATGTTCTTAATTACCTACCAAGTCAAGAGATCCATAAAAATTGTGATAATTATAGCTATGATTATTATCATATTATGTGTAATGTGGCCCTTTGCTGTGTGAACATTTGAGGGAGAAATTAATTGCTTTCCAGCAGAATGTAACTCAATGTGTAGCTGAAGGCAAAGAAACTTTTTTTATTTGATTCTGTTTGAAGACATCAGCCACAATATCTCTTCAGTTCAAAAGTTAATAATCAGCTCATGGGTCAGCAAGTTCCCTATGGAGCAGACCAAACGTACCCAGAATTCCAGAATTTTTCGTAGTTTTCTTAAGGGTCTCCCTAAACAATATTTGAGATTGAGATTGTTTAGAGATTGTTCAACGGTGGCTGGTGCGCTCAGTTCTGCTTAGAGGTAACAAGAGATCTTCAGTTTCACTTCCACTAAAACAGGGGTTCCCAACCACTGGGCCATGGCGAATGGATAACAGAGGCTGTTTTATTTTGGAAAACACTTCCATCTGTGGCTCATAGGGGGCGATAAGGCAATGCACTTGGTGATTAGTTGAATATTCCGCATCTCATTATCTTTGTTACACGTTTTCTGCAGTGACAGCGACTAAAACCAAATTACGGAGTAGACTGGACATAAGTAACACACTTCAGGTGACACTGTCTCCCATTACACCCAGATGGGACCAGCTCGTAAGAGGGAAACAAGCTCAGGACTCCCACTATTTCAGCGGGATTTGTCCAGTAGCCAGTTGTTTCTATACTGGTCTGTGAAAATATTGTTTTACATGAAATTGGTTCATGGCGCAAAAAAGGTAGACGATCGTTACACGTCTCTGCACGTCTCTGCATGTCTCTTAACACGCCCCCCCCATCCGCGGAAACGTTAACGGATTAAAACTGGTCCGTGGTGGCAAAAAGGTTGGGGACCACTGCACTACAGTTTTTGTGCGTGGCCTTAGGAATATGGCTCACCGGAAACAAAGATGGTCCTCCTTGAAGCTACAGGGATTTCAGAGGCTGTTTAATCTTTTATAGTGAACCATTTTATGTTTCATTTGTTCATTTGTTAAATAGTCTAAACTGCACTTGTACCTGTAATACAGGCCAGTCTAACAGGGAGAACAATGAGCTGAGGAGTATGTGTTCTGTCCTGGTATCTGTAAAGACTCTATGTGCCAGCAGCTGTGAAATGAGCAACCTCTATACATGCTTGGAAAATCATCAAAAAATTCTAGTACCCTAGTAACCAGTTTTCTCGAAAAACAATAAATAGCCAAATGTCACAGCAGACTTTTCAGATTAAATGGCCCATTCCACAATGCATGTGTAACTGAATGACTGGAGAGCACTGCCAGGATATCAATATGTAGCTTGTGTCTCCACATGTAGCTTGTGTTGCCACATGTAGTTTGTGCCACATGTAGTTTGTGTCTCCACATGTAGCTCGTGTCTCCACATGTAGCTTTTGTGTCTCCATACTACTGCTTCTTCACTTCGCTTGCAAGTATGCTCCTTGTCTTGTGGTGAACTCGCGGACGCAAACACATTGCATTTCCTTTGTAACCTTCTCAAAGCTGAGGTTTTGCATGGTATAAGGGAAGATAAACTAACAAGGCTCTGAACAGACAAATGCTTGGTGCGACAAAAAAATCCCATTTGAGATTAGGGCCAACTACTTCTGTTGCAGATATACATGTTCAGTGTTTGTCTACAATCATGGTAAATATTGTCTCCTTTTGTATTGATTCATTTTAAAGAAGAATTGCATTTGTAGTAATGCACACACAACAATAAAACTTCTCTTGCTACCAAATTATCATTCATGTCTCCAGTTACACTTAATGCACCTGAGGTAACAAACCTTGACAGTTATTTATTGATTAATTAGTTTGTTGTTATTTTAACACTTTTATTCTATGTCATGCATAAGTTCCTCTAAACAACATTTATTCATTTCATTCATTCATTCGTTCATTCATTCTCCATTGCTTATCTGGGGTCAGGGATGCCCAGACCTCTCTCTTGCCAGCCATCTCCTCCATCTCCACCAGGGGAATACCAAGGTGTTCCCAGGCCAGCCAAAAGATATCTTTTCAGTGGGTCATGGGTCTGCCCCGGGGTTGGAGATGCCCCAAGCACCTCCCTAGGGAGGCTTCCAGGAGGTGTCCTTGATAGATGCCTGAATCACCTCAACTGGCTCTTTCAATGCAGAGGAGCAGCGGCTCTGTGCTCCTCACCCTATTTCTAAGGCCGAACCCAACCTGCAAAGGAAACTCATTTCTGCCACTTGTATCTGCAATCTCAATCTTTCAGTCACTACCCAAACTCGTGACCATAGATGAGGGGAGGAACGTAGATCAACCAGTAAACTGACAGCTTTGCCTTCTGGCTCAGCTCACCACAACTTCACTGCAGATGCCTGCCCATCTCCTGCTCCCTTCTTCCCTCACTCATGAACAAGCCCCCAAGATAAAGGCAAATTAAAATTAAAAGGACCACTTAGCAAAATCTAAAAAAACCATAGCTCATTTTGCATATGAAGAACTGAAATTCATCCAAATTAATGGCTTATTTCAGAGAGGTTGTTAATAATTTGAAATGTAGAGTTACTCTCTGTGATCAAACTCATAAGGGTCAGTTTAAAAAAGCCAGCAGTGAAGCCATCATATCTGTCAGGCAACTACTCAGTTTGGATCTTGCTGCAAATGTTTTCAGGCTAAATGTTTTCTCTTACTTTTTCTACATCTCTGGTCTAAACAGTGCAGCCTTTCTAGACCTCCAAACTCACCACATAATCAGCAAGCCCTTGTCGACAGCTAAACTAAATACTAAAAGTTGAGAGAAGTCAAGACCTGAAACTGCGAAGAAACTCTGAAGCTGACTCAGATTCAACAAAAGATGTTCCGGGGGTAATTTAATTCCTGGGAAAGCAGCAAATTTCAGGTGTTACAGTGGCAGAAGAACCAAGAGCCTTAAAGAACTTTATTACAGGGCACAACCAAGAGACGAACAGAGACGTACAGGCAAGATGTGAGTTTAACAATGCAGGAAGTGTAGCATACCTTAAAATCCAGAGACTCACAGACAGCCCAAGGCAAACGGCCCTCTTCATCGCTTTTTTGTTATAATTGTTGCACTACCAAGAGCTGTCAGCTCATTAAAATGGCTGCTCAATGGATTGTAAAATGATGCAAGGTTAAAATTAGGGATG
>JAODJW010000040.1:7923248-7933690 GCA_026777045.1 Hyperopisus bebe | reverse complement strand
GAAGACATGGAGCTTGCACAAAGCGGCATGAGACATGGTCCTCTCTGTTAGCCACCTTAGCATGGACAGTGTGCAAAGTGTAATTTGCACTATCAGCAGATTTGCTCAGACAATGAAGCGGGCACACATGATTGTATGCATTTTATTGAACATTTTCCATTTTCATGGGTGGTTTTAGCTTATAGGCGCTGGAGCACACACTCAATTTGAATTGACTGAAGGTACCTTATATAAAACAAAATGTTTGCTAATTGATGTTACGTTTAGCTATGGCGTTTTATTAATGTTAGAGCAAAGGTCTAAAGGTGCAATAATTACTTTAGGGTATGTGTAATATTTAGTGCAATGGTGATAGTGTGAAACTCACCTGTTTGATCCATTGTTACTGTTAGTATTCAGGCCTTGTGACTCTGTGTTTGAGGTGCCAATAAACACATTTGCCTATATTGCACTTTAATAGCCTCCTGTCTCTTGCTGTGAACACATCCCATTAACCGGCCAGCCTCACACTGCACTCACTGTCCACCTATACAGACATGTGATGGATTCACATCATGTTCCCGGTGGCAGTCTATCTGCAGTTATAAACTCCCACCCTGTTCTGTGACATTTTATAAATATAATGTCTGCAATTTCATGATTTTACTTTAAGACGCAACCCCCTACTAGTGTTGACAAAACTTGTCGTCAAGTGCTCTAGGTCTGTCAGTCATCACTGTAACAATTACTAAATTCAGGGCAATTGATTTTTAAAAATTATTTTTGGAATGGTAACTTTTTTTTTTTTTTAAATAAAACTTTAGAACACTCTCAAATAGGCCTTCTCATCTGTTTATGGGTACCAGGGAATTTTGAAAAGGCAGCTGAGGATTTGGAAATGGAGGAAGAACGTTTGAAGTTGCACGCCAAATGGCCCTTTAGTTACCAGTGACGCTAAACCGAGGTGACTTGGCCCTTGGAGGTAGATTTAGGAAGGGGAGCTGATTGCATAGCTGTCAAAGTGATGACCCACCACCTCACAAAGGGGACAGCAACACGCCATCTACTGCATAGCTGTTTGGGCTTTTAGCATTTGTCACATGCCCGCAGGAATGGATTTCGGCTTGAGAAATAAGTGACTGTGGCAATTTGTGAATATGAACCGGACAAGCCAGAGAAATGACTCATCGGTAACATCAAATCCAGTCTAAACCAAATATCTACTATCAAAATGTGAAGCACAAAGACACATATGACAACAGTGACTATTGCCATGGCTTCTGCCTCCAAAAAGCCCATAATTCACAATCATTCAACTCTGATTGACATGTTGTGTGCAGCAGCATGATAACAGATGTGTATGATAGCCAGTGCTGAAGTACTCCCTAGCAAAATACACACACATTTCACCACTGTCAGAGAACCTACCAAGCCCTTTTCTTAAGCAGAATTTCCACATTGGTTCTGAATACTTTTCAGGTTTCCCTTAAGATCTCTGAGAAGAGCTAACATCTTTTGATTCGATTTAAGCAACAACTTTCAACGTTTATTTTCCCCAAATCCTCCATAAAATACCTTTAAAGTTAGATGTACGGCCAGCTTTGGCAATTGAATCTGTATAAATAATATCACAATAACCACATATCATTTCACATGATAAGATGAAACCATAGTTTCAGTCCTGAGGAATAGATTATATAAAATATTCAGACAACTCAAGACAATGTCTCTTAAATTAATGGTTGATATGTATCTAATTGAACTGTTGCAAAACAGACTAGGGTTAAAATTTCTCTGCTATACAGAGAAACTTGAAAAGCCTCCAGTTGAACATGTTATTGATTTTTTAGAGCTTAATTCTTAACCAATTTGTTTAAACATGCACCCTCGCAACTTAAACTCCTCTGTGAATTTCTTGCATAGTTCTTAACCACTGGACTTTCAACGCAAGGTTCCCTGCACACTGCTTGAATGACAGCTGAACGTTCAGTGCAGTGATTTGTGACTATATATCATTTTGATCATTTTACAAAAAAAAAAAAAACACTTTCTTCTCCTCAATGCTGCTAAGCCCCACAAAGGGGAGCCCTGATATTGATATGCCTCTTCAGTGACTAGAATCTCAAGATTAGCTACTTGCTAGTATTACAGATTCAAGCCACAGACATGCAGAGTCATTAAAATACAGGCTTACCTGGGCTGAAGCCCAGGGGCCTTCACTAAAAGGGGTCTCAACTAACCTTGTTTAATAAAGTGTGAATCCCCCGTCCCCCGGTTGAGAACTTTTATCATTGGCAACTTTACTTTATCATTGTCTTTAGCCTTAGTTTGTCATTGCCAAAAAACATTAGAGGCCTCAAACAGCTCAAATAATCCAGTGGCTTCTGACCATGTTAATGTGCCTCTGCACGGATGTGGCAGCACCATTTGTGAAACAAAAGAGCCTAAACTTGATTATGTTTGGAGGAAGTCCATCTAAATCAGTGCAAAAACCCTAGAGTTATAATACTGTCCTGTTGGATTATTGTGCACACTACACTGCATACTATAACTAGATAGAGTGCATACTATAGCGTGCATATGTTAGTAGGACTGTCTTTCAGCACAGTTTAAAGTTACACTGTTCAGATTAATCTTTCACTCAAAATTTACTGTAATTTGTGTGGGAGTACCATCGTGTAAGCATGGTCACCAACTCTGCCCCATGTGAGGTGTACCCAAACTAACACCCCATCCTGGAATACACAACGCAGCATCTGGTTAGCAGTTAATGAAAATGGATGGGAGTCATTTTTAGGTTGACTGATCATAATTTTCCTGCTTGTGTCCCCAAACGGATTTCTTTGTAGAAGCATATTCCTCGGAATGAGTCATCGGGCGATTCCATCAACAGTCAGCTCACCAATGTGAAACGCATAAGAGGTGTTATTATTTTCTCCTCAAGGGGAAGCCAACCTCCTTCCTTCTCGCTGCGGAAAACCTGCTTTTCAGATGGCTAAGCATTTTCAGAATGATTTTTATTGCTTTTACTGCATATTTATACAATAATTTCCTATTTTAACATCCCACCCCCGTTTTCAGTTTTTGATGGACACTTTGAATTTCTGCAGTCCAGGCAGGAACAGAACCAGGTCAAGATTCAGATGGTCATTAGCGATTTGGATTCACTTTTCTCCATTTCCAGGAACCATTACAGAATATGGTTAACAATGAATGAATGAACAAATGTAGGAATGAATGAATGACTGAATGAATGATAACACTCTAAGCATTTCTCACACCCAGTTTAGCATTATTGTCCTTTTATACAGACTTTGTTTTTTTAATTATACAACTTGCTCCAGTCTGGAAAGCAAGTGGGAAGTTACTGTATTATGAAGATTTACGATGGTAGCAAATACATTCTTGAACATTGAATTTCTCAGTGTTCTAGAAACAAACCCACAGTCATTAAGGCAAACACCTAATCTACATAGACTTATACTAGAGCAGAAACATGAACGGAAATATTATTGTCACGTCCATGTAAGTAGGCAAAGTCAGCATAATGTTATATAAATGATAAAAGGGTGGCAAGGTGTTGCAGTGTTTAGCATTGTTGTCTCACACCTCTGGGTTCAGGGTTATAGCTTTGTGTGTGTGGAGTTTGTATGTTGTCATTGTGGGGTTTCCTCTGGGTATTCTGGTTTCCTCCCATAGTCCAAAATCCATACGGAGGTTAATTGCAGTTACCAAATTGTCCACAGGTGTGCCCTTTGATGGGCTGGCACCCCATTCTGGGTTGTTCCCTGCCGTGTGCCTGTAGCTTATGGGGTAGGGTCCAGACCCCCTGGAACCTCAAACAGGGCAAGCAGTTACAGAAAATAGTTGGATGAATGAGTATAAGACATCAGATCAATGAATTCTGAAAACAGTACACAAGGTATATGACCTGCAGTTTCTACAAATGGCTAAGCTGCTTGTTAAAATGCACGTGCAGTCAGTTTTATGTTATATGCTCCAGATTTCCACGGACAAGCCCGCTTGACAGAATGAAATACAGGACATGCAGTGACCTTTCTGCAAGGGCTCATGGAAATTGTTTTGGATGTTGATACATCGGCTTTATCATTTGGCAATTGTGTGTGAGTGGAAATGAGGCAAATGAGTCTTGTGAGCACGTCCTGTACGTCCAATAAAATTCCGCTGATTTTTCCCACAGGGCCAGGTGGGTACAGGGCGAGTCCCAGGCACACCCAGCCTGAGGATTTCTCAAGGAGGCTGTGGGGATTCCCACCCCCAGCTGCATACATAACTCAACATTGATGTGTCATATACAAAATGATGCCTATGCCAAATACTGAGGTGATGTCAGGCAAATTTAAAGGGACCACTGCAATTAGAATACTTTATTATGCAAATGACATGCAGCCAGTTTAAGTAACTTGGTGCCACTTTACAATAAGACTCCCTTTTACCACTTATAAATGGTAGTAACAAAAAATTATTACTTGATTATAATTGTCTATGAATGAATTACAAAGAGTTATTACCTAATTAATAACCTGATTATAAACCAATCATAAAGCTTTTATAAGGATAGTATCGTTATAAAATGGTACCAGTAACTTTTCTGCATTGCTAGAAAGAGAATTTAACAATACAGCGTATTACTGCATGAGGATAGTCGTAAGCCATGCTTCAGTGATCAAAAAACTGTGTATTCGGTTAGGGTTATGATGATTTGAAATTGCATGTCTCCTCCTATTTCACATCTATCCTGCGACTACACAGTATTTCAGCTCTGAAATCCCTCTCTACGGGGACTTGGTGGCTCAGTGGGTGGTACTGTGCCCTCACACCTCCGATGTTGGGTTGTATGTGTGTGGTTTCCATATTCTCCCTGTGTTAGCATCTATAAAGTGTTCCTCAGCTATGTATCCTGTGCTGCCACGGATAGGCTTCAAGCTCCCTGTAACCCTGTCCAGGGTAAGAGGGTGAAAGATGAATGTATGTAACGTGAAGTGTTATAATTGTGCACTGTTTCTTTTAGGGACACGTTTCATAAAGTTTACAAGCTAGGATGGACTGGCCATTTTACATTGCAAGAAGTATGGCTGCCTGAATGTGACTGAATTCACTTGCTCTAAAAACTTCTGTCGCCTTGCCTTCAATTTACTACATTTTTCACACTGAGGATGAAGTATGTCCCTCAAATATGAATGTTCATTATGAATGAAAGAAGTTGTGCAGGAGTAGAAGATCTTTGAATAACTTTGTCTGATGGCTTTTTTTGGTGCAGCTGCTGAGTGTGACAGAGTGATCGGACAGAATACACTGAAAGGTTGGGACACTTCTTTTTGGTAAATGATATTTCAGATGAGGCTAAAAAGCACTCCATTCTTCAAAGCATTTGTGGTGTTAAGATTTACAAACTATTTAGAAACGTATCTACTCTGTGTACACCGTGAGGTTTGCCATATGACGATTTGATTGTTCATATCCAGAACCTCCATAATCTGAAACTATCCATGACTGCATAAAAATTCAAATTTTGCTGTAATTTTCAGAAGACTGTAGACTCTGTAGCAAAGTTCATCACCAACCTCTATGGATTAACAGAACATTGGGAGATTGGAATGGCATTGGATAATGTTCTGCAGGACGGATTAATGTTTAGAATCATTGATGATGCAATTCAGAACCGGTTACTGGGGGAGGACACACTAACATTTAAGAAGTTGCTCAAGGTATGGAATCTGCTGCTAACAACGCAAAAGACATTCAAAGAACTAATGGCTTTATCAATAGCAATGCACCTCATGTGAATAAGGACAGACAAGACAAAATAGTGGAATGTTACAGATGCGGGGGAGCGTATTTTGCAAATGCCTGTCAATTTAAAGACAATTTCTGATATAATTGCTACAAAAAGGGACATTTAGGAAATGTTGGGGCATTAAAGTCAACCAAAAAATTGCAAAGGCGCTCAGTGAAGCCACTGGCAGCCGCACATAACTTAGGGGACCCAAAACAGACGACTGTCCTATATGATGTTCAGCATGACTGAGCCACGTTATGCCACAGTTAGCAAAAATGGGGATCCTGTCATAATGGAAGTCAATACAGGTGCATCAGCAGCTGTTATAAGTGAGATCATTCATGGGAAATTGACTGATTTTGAGGTACCTACCCTTGTGGAGTCAATCCTCAACCGCAGGAGATATAATGGAGAAGTGGTTCCTTTGTAAGGTGAAAGTTGGATATTGCATACAGTAGTCAGATGGCAAAAGGTTGCTTTTTGGTAGTAAATGGGGTGGGGCCAAGTTTGTTAGGCTGTGATTGGTTCAGGAAAATTAAACTCAACTGAGGTGAAATTACAACCATGGGCAGAAGGTTTGCAGAGGATGTGATTCAGAAAATATTCTGTTGTGTTTAGGGGCATGCTTGGCACTCTGCAGGGTGTTACAATGAAGCTCAGCAAGGACCCTAATGCCAATCCAAGGTTTTCCAAGCCTAGGATCATTCCATATGTAATTATAGGCAAGGTCGAGAAATAATCAGAAAGATTACAACAGCTAGAGCCCTTTCCTGGGTTGTTCCCTACCCTGTGCATGTAGCTTCTGGGATAGGCTCTGGACTGCCTGCAACCCTGAATAGAGCAAGCAGGTACAGAAAATGGATGGATGGATGGATGGATGGATGGATGGACAACAGCAAGGTATAATTGAGCCCATTAAGTTTTCACAATGGTCAGTCTCAATTATCCTTGTGCTGCAGGGTATTAAAATGGTGCACATTTGTGGAGAGTTCATGATGACCATTAATCAGATGTCAGCTGCTGAGGTACACCTGATTCCAAGGGTTGATGATTTGTTTTCTACCCTGGCTGAAGGAAATAGTTTCACAAAATTATATATGAGCTGTGCTTATCAGCATTTGCTCTTGGATGAAGAGTGAAAGCAGTTTGTCACCATTAACACACACAAAAGACTCTTTAAGTACAATAGATTGGTTTTTGCTGTTTCCTCCAGTACAGGAAAATTTCAAAGAGCAGGATATTCCACATGTTGTCAATACCTTGATGACATCCTTGTGACAGGAAAAACTGAGTATGAGCATCTATGTCATTTGGAACATATGCTCAAGAGGATGTCTGAGGCTGGGCTCTGTCTGAAGTGTAGTAAGTGTACACTCCAGGCACCAAGAGTCACTTACCTGGCTCACCAAATTCTTACTCATGGTTTGCATATGGTGCCAGAGATGATCAGAGCTATTATGGAAGTTCCAAACCCCAAGAATGTGCTCGAGTGAGTTTTACTTACACAAGAATGTTCTGAGGGCAGAACAAAAATGATTGGTTCAGAAAGATAATCAATCAGATTGTAGAAGAGGTGGGTCAAAGCAACTAGAGGAAGCGAGACCAACCAATCAAGTCTTGGTCCCACCTCCTCTAGTCTGTATGTCTGTATTTACTTTGTCTGCCAAACTGCTAGTACATCTCCATTCTGACAGAAATGACTCTCTCATGTGGACGTGGGGCATGTGATAAATGATGGGTCTGAACAGCATATTGCATTTTCCACTCACACACAATTGCCAAAGCTGAAAGGGGTTATTCACGGTTAGACAAGGAAGCCTTGGCCATCATGTTCATGGAAATTAGTGGGAAAACATTTAAAAATGGATTTGAGAAAGCACTTCTTTACACAGCATGTAGTTTGAGTATAGAATAGTCTTCCTGTTAGTGTAGTGCAAGCTTTAAATCAGAGCTAGATAAGATTTTAACAACTCTGAGCTATTAGTAAAGTTCTCCCCAAATGAACTTGATGGGTTGAATGGCCTCCTCACATTTGTAAATGTCTTATGTTGTTATGTTCACTGAGAAACGCTTTCATAAATATCTCTATAGCTGGCCTTTCTCCATTGACATTGATCACAATCCCTTGATAAGCCCGTTCCCTGGGAAACTTCTAGCTTCTGCAAGGATCCAACAACAGCCTCTCGCTCTGTTGGCCTACCAGTATAGAATCCTATAGAAAACTGGTAAGGACAACACAAATGCCAAAGCATTGTGTCACATGCCCAGGACATACATCCAGTGTTCCGGTGCTATCTGATTAAGTTTTAGGGTCGGGGTCGGAAAGTCCACTAGTTAGGACTGTCCATTTTACATTGCTTGTTCCATGACAGCCTGAAGTATGTATCGGTTCTGGTACAGAGCTGCCAGAATCTATATGTCTGTATACCTGCTATATTTTCTATATTTATGCACAGTCTTCAGAGCGAATAGGTATGCGGGCTGTACTTATATAACTATGCATGTGACAAATAAAGAAATCTTGAATGTGAAAGTAAAGAAAGTCACTTGATTTTAAAATTTTTGTCATGGAAAGCCTCCCTGTGGTTCAGTCATTATATAAGCAGTATGGTACATTGCCCTCTGAGATCACCCTGTTAACAACTGGCCTTAACCCACAATCATCTAACCCACATATGCAATGTTACTGTTGTTTTATAGGCCATAGCTTGTACTGTACACAGGGCCACCTTTAGCGACAGGCAGAAAAGGGAAACCTTGGGTTACAGTAAAACCTCAGATTGCGTGTAACTTGGTTTGTGAGTGCTTTGAAAGACGAGCAAAAATTTTAAATTAATTTTAACTTGATAAACGAGCGATGTCCTGCAATATGAGTATTACTTATATGCTTTGTCTGCCGAGTGTCACGTAATCACAACTGAGCCGATGGTTCCTCTCTCTCTCTCTCTCTCTTTCTCTCGCTGCAGGATTGTGGGTAATCATCTCCCATGCTCGGTCTCAGTTGACATTCCTCACTCGTATAGTCAAAATTTAGTAGAAAAGCACCACCCAAATAAGGGCGTAGCAGTGCAAGCGAAGAACCTGTTTAACGACAATGCAATGTCCACATTTCTGCGAAATCAAAAAGGAGGCAAAAGCAGCTGTCATTGGATAGGTTCCTTGTTAAAGTCGTACAAAAAGAAAAAGATTCCAGTGAGCCAACAGATAGCAGTGATTCCATTAGTTATAGTGAAAGTTGTCCAACAAAATAACTCTCCTCTTCTCCTCTTTCATCTCCCTCACACCATCCACGATTCTTTTCAAAGGTAAAGTGCAGGTTAATTTGTTTTATGTATTTTTACTTTATATCTTGTATTAATCATTTTTATATTTTTGTTTTGTGGAAAGAATCATCTGAGTTTCTATTATTTCTAATGGGAAAATTCGCTTTGAAATACGAGTGCTTTGGAATACGAGCACGTTTCCAGAACGAATTATGCTCACAATCTAAGGTTTTACTGTACAGTACTCTTATACCCTACATGGCCACAACCCTCCGTGATACTCCAAAACTGCGTACGCTCAAGACCCGTATATAAATGTGCCTATTTATTTTGCATATATACCTATTCCTAACCTGTCCCATACTTTAAATCATGCCTTGATTACAGAGCTGTATAAATATCATGTAAATTCTATGTAAAAACTACAGCAGTTTTAATGTATTGTTTAGGGAAAATGTAAAAAATAATGTACATGCACAGTACAGTACTTTTTTTATATTTTTGAATAGTAATTGTTCAAAAAGCGTGTAAGATGCAGGCTGACTGTAGTTGACTTCTTTTGTAAACTGTTTACATCTTATACATATTGTTTGCTTCATGTTTGATTGCATCTGCTTTAGAAGTCACAGACATTTTAACATCATTGACAGTCATTCTTTGGATCAACACAATTAGCAGTTCAGGTTCATGTAGCCCAATAGGGGTACCACCAAGCTCTCCTGTTCCTCTGATTCTGCTAACTGAATGGGTGCCCAGACCAGGCCAGGGGAGGAAGAGTAAGAGGCAGAACTCCGGTAAGGAAGAGTAAGAGGCAGCAGTCTAGGGAGGAAGAGTAAGAGGCAGAGCTCCAGTGAGGAAGAATAAGAGGCAGAACTCCGGTAAGGAAGAGTAAGAGGCAGCAGTCTAGAGAGGAAGAGTAAGAGGCAGAGCTCCGGTGAGGAAGAATAAGAGGCAGGACTCCGGTAAGGAAGAGTAAGAGGCAAAGCAGCAGGAGGATGAAGAGAAAGAGGCAGTTGGAAGGGAGAGTAAGAGGCAGAGTTCGTGGGAGGAAGAGTAAGAGGCAGTTGGAAGGGAGAGTAAGAGACAGAGCTCTGGTGACATTTTGGGCGCGGCTGTGCCTACGTGATTTACCACCACCTTATCTCACAAGCAGAGCGGGCACCGGGAGATTAGAGCATGCACATAAGCCACACGCACACACACGCCAGCCCTCCCACGTGAACACAGGCACTGCTTATCACCATCCATCCTGCACTGACAGGTCTCGACAGCAATGTCATAATATGCCCCAGATTTCCAAAACAAACAGGGCCATACCGTGCCCCTGGATGCCAACCGAGATGGGACACGCTTCGCAAAACACGGCGCACATATCGGGGGGGGGGGGGGGGGGGGGGGGG
>JAODJW010000040.1:7901844-7913256 GCA_026777045.1 Hyperopisus bebe | reverse complement strand
TAAATCGAGAGCTTTGCCTTTTGGCTCAGCTCCTTCTTCACCATGACAGACCGATGCAGCGCCCGCATCACTGTGGATGCCGCACCGAGCCGCCTGTCGATTTCCCGCTTCATCATCCCCCCACTCGTGAACAAGACCCCGAGATACTTAAACTCCTGCACTTGGGGGAGGACCCCATCCCCGACCCGGAGAGAGCATTCTACCCTTTTCTGGCTAAGGACCATGGTCTCGGATTTGGAGGTACTGATTCTCATCCCAGCCGCTTCACACTCGGCTGCGAACTGTTCCAGCGAGAGCTGAAGGTCATGGTCCGATGAGGCCAACAGAACCACATCATCTGCAAAAAGCAGAGACCTAATCCGGAGGTCACCAAACCGGACACCCTCAATGCCCTGGCTACACCTAGAAATTCTGTCCATAAAAACTATGAACAGAATCGGTGACAAAGGGCAGCCCTGACGGAGTCCAACCCTCACGGGAAACAAGTCCGACTTATTGCCGCCCATGCGGACCAGGCTCTGGCACCAGTCATACAGGGACCGAATAGCCCTTAAAAGGAAGCCCGGCACCTCATACTCCCAGAGCACCCCCCACAGGACTCCACGAGGGACACGGTCGAATGCCTTCTCCAAGTCCACAAAACACATGTAGACTGATTGGGCAAACTCCCATGAACCCTCCAGAGAGTATAGAGCTGGTCCACTGTTCCACGGCTGGGGCGAAAACCACACTACTCCTCCTGAATCCGAGGTTCGACAATCCGGCAGACACTCCTCTCCAGAACCCCTGAATAGACCTTACCAGGGAGGTTGAGGAGTGTAACCCCCCCTATAGTTGGAGCACACCCTCTGGTCCCCCTTCTTAAAGAGGGGGACCACCACCCCGGTCTGCCAATCCAGAGGCACTGCCCCCGATGTCCACGCGATGCTGCAGATGCGTGTCAACAAGGACAACCCAACAGCATCCAGAGCCTTAAGGAACTCCGAGCTGATCTCATACACCCCCGGGGCCCGGCCACCAAGGAGCTTTTTAACCACCTCAGCGACCTCCGCCCCAGAGATAAGGGAGTCCACATCCACATCCAAGTAGTTTAACCCTGAGTGCTTCCACACTGGAAGGCGTATCGGTGGGATTGAGGAGGTCTTCGAAGTACTCCCTCCACCGACCCAAAACGTCCCGAGTTAAGGTCAGCAGCACCCCATCCCCACCATAAACAGTGTTGATGTCGCACCGCTTTCCCGCCCGGAGCCGCCGGATGGTGGACCAGAACTGCCTCAAAGCCGTCCAGAAGTCGTTTTCCATAGCCTCACCAAACTCCTCCCATGCCCGAGTTTTTCCCTCAGTGGCCGCCAAAGCCGCACCCCACTTAGCCTGCCGGTACATGTCAGCTGCCTCTGGAGTCCCACAGGCTAAAAAAGCCTGATAGGACTCCTTCTTCAGCTTGACGGCATCCCTCACCACTGGTGTCCACCAGCGGGTTCGGGGATTGCCGCCGCGACAGGCACCGACCACCTTACGGCCACAGCTCCAGTCAGCCGCCTCCACAATGGAGGCGCGAAACATGGCCCATTCGGACTCATGGGAGAAGTTCTGCCGGAGGTAGGAGTTGAAACTCCTCCTGACAGGGGATTCCACCAGACGTTCCACCAGACCCTTACTATATGCTTGGGCCTGCCAGGCCTGGCCGGCTTCCTCCCACACCAGCGGAGCCAACCCACCACCAGGTAGTGATCAGTTGACAGCTCTGCCCCTCTCTTCACCCGAGTGTCCAAGACATGCGGCCGCAAGTCCAATGACACGACTACAAAGTCAATCATTGAACAGCGCCCTAGGGTGTCCTGGTATCAGGTGCACATATGAACACTTTTATGCCTGAACATGGTGTTCATTATGGACAATCCGTGACGAGCACAGAAGTCCGACAACAAAACACCACTCAGGTTCAGATCGGGGGGGCCATTCCGCCCAATCACGCCACTCCAGGTCTCACTGTCATTGCCCACGTGAGCATTGAAGTCCCCCAGTAGAACAAGAGAGTCCCCAGGAGGAGTGCTCTCCAACACCCCTTCCACGGACTCTAAAAAGAGTGGCTATTCTGAACTGCCGCTTGGCGCATAAGTGCAAACAACAGTCAGGACCTGTCCCCCCACCTGAAGGTGGAGGGAGGCTACCCTCTCATACACCGTGGTAAACCCCAATGTACCGGCGCCCAGCCAGGGGGCAATAAGTATGCCCACCCCTGCTTGGCGCCTCTCCCCGTGAGCAACTCCAGAGTGGAAGAGGGTCCAACCCCCTTCGAGGAGACTGGTTCCAGACCCCAGGCCATGCGTCGACGTGAGCCCGACTATGTCTAGCCGGAACTTCAGAACCTCGTGCACCAGCTCAGGCTCCTTTCCCATCAGAGAGGTGACATTCCATGTCCCAAGAGCTAGCTTCTGCAGCTGAGGATCAGTCCACCAAGGTCCCTGCCTTCGGCCACTGCCCAGCACACTTCGCACCCGACCCCTATGGCCCCTCTCATAGGTGGTGAGCCCATTGGAGGGTCAGAAAAGATTAGGATGGAAAAATGTCAGTGGCCCCTACCTGTTAAACCATTCCTGTTTTGGGGGTCGTCTCATTGTTGCCCCTCTAGTGTACCTGTTGTTAATTTTATTAACACCAAAGCAGCTGAAACTGATTAAGAACCCCCTCTGCTACTTAACTGACCAGATGAATATCTAAGAGTTTTAGTTTACTTGATGTTATACTCTGATTAATAAGCGTTCCTTTAATTTTTTTGAGCAGTGTACTTGATTAACAAGTATACAGAGATACTTTCCTGCCCTGATCGTTCGCTCCTTCCGTGTGCCACGCCCCCTCGTTAACCTCCCCAGAGGCTGTCCCGCTCCGTAAACGGCTGCAAGGGGAGTTCACCTTCATGTCAACTTCCCCGCCTAATGATATGGAGACCATGGATGAGAGCCTAAGGAAGCTTCTCCATTTAAGGACAGAGCAGGCTTCCTCGGCAGGCGCATCTGCCTCCCCTGAGTTTCCTGTGCTTGCGGTTCCTGCAGCGCCCCCCGAAGTTCCTGCAGTGCCCCCCCGAAGTACCTGCACCTGTGGTTCCCGCTCTCCCCCTTGAGATTCCAGTTCCCATGGTTCCTGCTCCCGAGGTTCCAGTTCCTGCTTCACCCCCCGAAGTACCAGTTCCTGCTTTGCTCCCCGTGGTTCCAGTGTTTGCTTCGCTCCCCATGGTTCCAGTTCCTGCTCTGATGCCCCCCCGTGGTCCCTGTGTTGGCAGTACCTGCTCCGCTGTTCCCGGAGGCCCCTGCACCGGTGGTTCCTGCTCTGCTACCCCTGGGGGTTCCTGCACCATCCATTCCGGCTGCGCCCCCCGAGGTCCCTGTGCCGCTCGTTCTGGCTGCGCCCCCGGAGGTTCCTGTGCAACTGCCTAAGGTTCCTGCGGCACAGCCCCCCGAATCTGGCTGCGCCCGTGGTTCCTGCTGTGCCACCACCTAAGGTTCCTGGCCCAGCAGCCCCTGCACCACCCTTCATGGTTCCTGGCCCGGCGCCTCTTACAGCGCCCTCCATGGTTCCTGGCCCGATGGATCCTGCACCGCCTCCAGAGGTTCTGGTTCCCAAGATTTCTGCTCTCGCCCCCTAGGTTCCTGCTCTTGGCCCCGAGGTCCCCACGCCCGAGGTTCCTGTTCTGGTGCCTGAAGTCCCTGCACCCGAGGGTTCCAAACCTGGCGGCCGACGCGCCGCCTCCCGAGGTCCCCATCCCGGCAGCTGACACGCTGCCCTCCGAGGCCCCGGTCCAGGCGAATGACACTCTGCCCCCAGCAGATCCCGTGCCAGCAGCTGACGCTCCGCCCCCAGCGGGTCCCACGCTTCCTTGGCTCCAGTCCCTGTCCCCGAGGAGGTCCCTGATGGATTGACCACCGCTCCTCCTTCTTTAATGGAGCTGTAGGAGGAGCTGGAGTGGGACCCCTCGGGGATCATCCTGTATGTCCCCTTACACCCCTTCGGTGGAGCACCCTGACTGTCACCTTATTGTGGCAGATCTCAGCCAGGTTCCCGTCTCTCGGTCTCCCGGAAAGGGAGAGGACACCAATCGCCTGTGGGTCCCCTGCCTGTGACTCCTCGATCACCTGCAGGTCCCATGCCCATTCCTGCATCTGAGCCAGCTGTGGCTACGCCTCTGCCTACTGCAGCTACAACTTCCTCCTCGCCTTCTCCGCCAGCCCTTTCGTCTTCTTCTTCAGTATCTGCGGCGTCCCCTTCAGCCAGCCCCTGTTCGCTCCGGCGCCTATGACTACAGCGGCCTCCGTCTTACGCCCACCAAGGGTCTCTCCAGCTCCCCGTTCCCTCTCGCCCTTGGCTTCCTTGCCCCCTGTATTTACTCGTTCCGTTCCGTCGTGTCTTCACTCCCCTTAGGCGTGCCCAGAGTGCACGCTTTTGGGGGGGTCCTGTCCTGCCTCGATCATCTGCTCCTTATGTGTGTCACGCCCCCTCATTAACCTTGTGTGGAATACCCATGTTTACCAGCTGTTTTCTGTTGCTGTCATTAGTTCAATGTATTTAGTCCGCGTTTCAATTTGTTTCCCCAGCCCAGTCATTGTATTGTCAACCTGCGTTGCTGCCTGTTCGTTTGTTTCTACTTTGATTAAATCCCACATTTTCCCCGACTCCTGGCGTCCTGCGCTTCTGTCTGCGCTCCGGGCGCCTTCCAGCGTGACAGACACTGCTTTAATCATAATGTTGATTTATAGAATGAATGTTTTAGGCTAATATTTAACACAAATCTGGCTAAATAGTGAGATATTAAGAGACAGATTATCTGTTGAGTGCATAAAGTCATCATTTTCAATAGACAGCTATTAACAAAAGGAGAATAATTCATTGCAACCCTCAAATCTGCAGCTCATTTGCAATAAAGTATGTTCATCTCATGTTTAATAAGCTGACAAGCATTTCATTAATTCCAGAACAATCACAATGAGTATGCGGTTTAAATGTATGCATGTTTTAACTAGCTCAGATTTGTGTGGGATATTATGCATCTTCTTGTGATTTTCATAATAAGTTGTTATTTTCACATAGACTTCAGCTACGGCTTCAGCTGAAAATTGCCTCTGGATGAATCTGCATACTTTGGAAGTTAGTTATGTACTGGCAATTAAGAGAAGGTAATATATCAATTATATCATAAAACAAATTCACCTAGCACAGATGCACCACAGGGACCAATGAGTAAGCAAAATTGGGTTTAACACAAGAAACACAATGACCTCAGAATTGTAGGGGTACCTTTGAAGAAGACAATCTTGTGGTCCCCTGGCCTTTCATACACAGCGTCCACGCTGTCCAGACTATCGGGCAGACCCTTCCAGAACCGGTGGAGATGAACTGGATGAAGGGACACCAGCTGCTTCTCTCTTGTCAGACGCCAGAAATAAATCCCTAGAAGTAGGAAACATGGACCCAGAGAGAGCATGTATTCTTAACTCTTCTTTAATTCCTGTTAAGGGAAGTTAACAAAAGGGAACTGATTCTTCCAGGTAAAAATATGTTTCAGAACTTAAATGTAAGTGTCTGTGGGATAAACTATGTGAACAAACTGGATTAGGTGTTTTGGTGGAACTGGCCACATCTATTCTTATGATTGTGTTTGTGAGGTGCAGTTTTAATCGCTCTGTTTTGCCATGTATTGCCAAGGAAGAAACAGAGAAGAGAGGGAAGAGAAATGACTGTGGAACACTTTCATTTTCAAACTGCCTTTCAAGTAATTTGTTTTGCTGTATGGACTGTAATTTTTCTGTATCTAGAGACGGTGGTTAGGGAGGGAAACAGGGCTTCCACTGAAGCAAGGGGTGTGAATGGTAAATAACTGGGAATTGCTTTCAAGAAGTCTGACATGTGAGTGTTTCCGCACTTGTGGATGCACAATTGTTTTTAATAAATAGTAAATCTGTCTAGGAGCCTGAGCCAGGTTTACTATTAAGATAGAGAGTAGGGGGAGGGAGGGAATGTTAAACAAAATGTATGAAAAAATTGATGTACCCTGTTAAAGTGTTAACCTGTACTTGTGCAATAAAGAGAAGGTTTTTTTTTTTTTAAAAAAAAAAAAGATAGAGAGTATTAGCGTTTGGATCTGCTGCAGCCTCCTGCCTGCAAGGACACATTTTGAAAAGTTCTACTGAAAGTTTCCGAATGCTTGGCTGACTTTAGCATCAATTCTGTCCCCCCCAATGTACCTTTAAAGAAGAAGGCCTCGCCACGGATCTGGGCCACAGCATCAAAATGAGTGTTACATCTCTTTGGGGCATCACGAACCTGCCTGGAAAATGATGAAAGAAACATCTACTTAGTACCACAAATGCCAGACTACATGGACAAAATACTTGTTTGTGTAAATGTTCCTAATCTTGATCTTGATTTTTTTCTTTCCTTAAAAATGTCTCTACAAATAATTTTTTTCCACCAATTTAAATGCCTCTTTTTTAAAGTTAATCAGCAAGAGCGTTTTGCTTATCAACTTTCATGGGATTTTGTTCTAAGGATTATAAGGCTATATCGCATTTAATATAAATCCCCAGATCTTTCTTTTTATAATGCATATTTATTTATTTAGCTGATGCTTTTATACAAAAATATGTTCAATTGGAAAAGCAGGGCCTAGCAGTCACTGGAGCAGTTTGGGTAAAGAGCCTTGCTCAAGTGATAAAATCATTACGCCAATCATGGGATTTGACCCAGCGACCTTCTGAAAAGGTCTGAAACTCACAAGCTACACACCAGCATGCTTTGAAGGGGGAAACCAAAGTGCTTCTGGCTTTCTGATGGCTTCCGTAAAGTAATTACGCAGCTAGCCTTATGAATTACCAATTGTTTCAGGTTCTATGACTTGTGTAGCCGTGCAAAACACATCTGTAGAGCTTGGAAAGTCTTGTCTTCTCTGCAGGTCTTTGAAGAATCAAAAACAGGGCGACCAGATAATCAGGGATGTCTGGGAGAACATTTTCAGCTACTTCAGGTTTTACAAACTACTTTAAAACTGAAAGGCTCATATGCTTGGCTAAATAGTTCAGTTCTTCTTCTGTTTTGACTAGTATCTTTGCTTGTTTTAAAGACTCATCCAGCTGATTCATATTAACATTAGTGACATATGCATGATTATAGGAGACTGACCAATCAGCACCCAGCAGGAACTCGTGCATAAGTGAAATCAAGGTCCTTTTTATCTAAATGGTATATAAATCCTGTTCTCCCAGACATGGATTATCTGGTTACCCTAGCCAAAAGCTGCGCTCAGCTCCATCTTACTCACAGTATTGTTGACCGGTTTTCAGGGAGGTCCAGCAGTATGGGGGGGTCGGTGCCATGGGAGATTTCGGGTTGAATGGTGTGGGACACAGAATCCCGCACCCCTGAAGAAACAGGCGGAAAACGGTTTCATAGCCATTTCATTCAGCATGGGGGGATTTTCAGAGGTGGGAGGGCTCTGCTGGATAATGCCACAAAGTCCACTTTTCTGGTGCACCAGCTACATCCATCAATTGTTTTTATATGTCATGACCAAGCAAAGATGGACTCAGATCAAAAGTATTTGACAATATCAGCTAACCGTGACATGGAATTCTAAGAGAACATTTAAGAGACATTTGCAAAAGCTTTCAAAAATGTCTTTATAGTCTTTAGCTACAGTAAGGGACTCTGTACTTTAAAATGTACAGCTTATACAATACCATCCATTTTCTGAACCACTTGTTCAATTTAGGGTTTCGGGGGGTCTGGAACCTACCCCAGAGGCTAGGGGCACAAGGCAGGCAACAACTCATAAAAGGGCTCCAAACCAACACAGGGCACACTCACACAAGCACACCTACTGTATGGGCTATTTGGTAACTCCAATTAATCTCAGTGTGTTTGTGGACTATGGGGGGAAACCGGAGTACAAAGAGCAAACCCCACCACAACAAGGGGAGAAGATGCTATCTCCACACACAGAGCAAAAAACTCTGATCCCAGAGTTGTGAGACAACAGTGCTAATCACTGTGCCACCCATACAGTAGCAAAAGAGGAAATACACTGAAAAGGCAACATATTTTGATTTATAATATTTTCTTCTATTGGATTACGATATCGTTGTCCATTTCCTCATAACTGGTACCACTGAGTAACTGCCATAGTGCATTTGCCTTCAAGTATTTAAATACTGACTTAAATAATTATCTACCGGATCCAGTACTATTTAGGCAGAAACAGGCACCCACAGGCCTGTAGTTTGTAGGCTGAAAAAGTAGGTATTTAGCAAACATTGAAACTTTTAACAGAAGGTGAAGTGATTTTCAGGCTTATTATTTATCTCATTATACTACTCAATAAACAAAGATAAATGAAGAATAATGCCTGTTTTGGTGGCTGATTTAGGGGCAAGGGAGCAGGCAAGCAGGACATTCAAAATAAATTAGACTGATCTTCCCACTGATGACAAAGAACATTGTCCAATCGGAATGAAGATCCTAATTTAGGGATAACGAAGGAAGAAGGAAAACACCTGGCCTGCTTTCGCCATACAGATGGCCAAGGGAAGAATCTTCTTACCATAAAGCTGCCAGACGCGGACTTTATCCTCATAAGGGAGGCTGTACTTAAGCGGGTCGCCCACTGGGCCCTGGTAGTATGGCCGCATGATAGATGCCATGGCGGAGGTGTGAGCCAGGCCGATAGCATGTCCAAACTCATGCACGGCCACCGCAAACAGGTCCATCCCAAAGGAGTCTGGGAAAGAAAGCCAAAGAGGATTAACGTAACATTCATTTTTGCTGCCAAGTAGCAGGATTAAAACCATTTTTGACACCCACCTTCAGTTTTTGTTTACTAACTTTGTTTTATAGAATTAAACAGAAGCAGTTATGCATTACTTTATCCATAACCGTACACAAAAAACATATATTTGTATGATAATATTAGTAACTGCTCAGTTTTATTAAAAGTAGCACATTACCAAGTCTTGCCATTTACTCACCTGCTTATCTACCTGACTGCAGACAGTACTCATCTGTCCTTTTTTGTCTTGCTTCGCATCATAGTTCACTTTGCCTAGTGTAGTTGTGTTATATTTTCCCTCCTGAGCTCATAATTATATTTCGCTGGTTCCCCTCTTAATTTTTTTTTCACATTTTTGGGCTCATCTGCATTACTCCACCGGTACCATCATCCTCCCTTAAGTTACCTAGGCATGCCTGCCAACATTGCTTTCTTCCATCCTGCATTTTACTTCAATGAATATTCTCTCTAATCTCTTCCTCTAATAATTTTTCTAGATCCGGGTTACAAAGACGTTACAGTCCAGTAATAGACTGACAGGCAAAGGAACTTAAATCTTGGTCTGACTATATTAGGGGCACGATCAGTCGACATAGTTAATGATGTCGATGCTGAAAATGCATGGACATCAATATTTTAAATCAACACTTTTTCTTATTTTAGTGAAATTACCTTTATGATTTATAAATCTCTTCAATCCATTATAACAAATGTTTTCCTTTAATTCCATTATGTAATTATGGGTGGTTCAAAATATCACTAAACAAAAAGGTGGTTTGTACACTGTGCAAAGTTTCGATGGCATACCACGGTGGCACTAGTCCATTATTAAAAGCCCTGTAATAACATAGAGCTTGTTGTTGTCAAAATTAAATTAAACGGTCAATTAGAGAAGAGCTAATCCTTTAGATTAATTGACCAATTGGTAAAATAATCAGTAAATGAATCCATCGAAAAACAGTCCTTAGTGGCAGTCCTAGACTATATTGGGTGTATAGACTACTCAAGAAAAAGTCTAAGTACGTATCCCAGCCTATAGGCGTAGGTGTTGGGGAAACAAAGAGCCACTGAACTACCACTGCATAAGCAACTTGTGCTGAGTTTTTCTTTGTGGGGGAAAAAAGATGGATGACATAAACCATGTTTATACAGAAACCAAAATGTCATTACTATTAAGAATCTCTATCTATTACCCTGATCACAACCACTATTGGCAAGGCCACTAGCTTTACAAAGCTGTACCTATGGAATGCTTAGAAATCAAGTCTGGATTTGCCATGGAGATAAGTGGAAGATTTCCAGACCACATATGACGGACATTATGAGTACTGCACTATGCCTTAAGGATTAGTCAATGCTACCTCTTTCTTCCATATATTCATCAATAATGGACTGGCCAAAAATGTTATTTGTACCCCCTATTTCCTGGGAACATTTGTGGCGGAATTTGTTAAGACTGGCTCTAAATGTGCCTGAAATATTAGCATATGGTCATCTGATTGATAGGAGGAGCCAGACTGATCACAGCGACAACACCCCCTTGCCCAGCCAAGCTCCCTGAATTCTGACAGCTGTCTGGTTTCATGTTCTAACTGCTGCTAATATGTACCCAGCAGATCTGGTTTATTCATTGTCAGGTTTCATTTTGGCATGTCCGACAACCAAGTGCTTCTCTTCCCTGCTTTTTCCTCGTTGCTTTTATCTCCTCCTGTGTGGTATGGCGTGCTTGTTCTCCCAAATCCCATTCCCTGTATGAGTGCTGATCCCAACCCCCATCTAGAGGTGCCTGATTGTAACGATCTACCCATGTCATCACGAGAGTGCATTTGTCCCCTTACTCCCCAGGATAGATTCCCCTGCTTTACAACTTTTACTGTACTTCCGATCCCAACTTTGATTCTTGTATAATGTTTTGGCTACTTGTTTGCACTGTGTTTGGGTCCTCTGTTCTCATATTTTTTGGATTAGACAATAAATTTGCCACCTTCAGAAGGATACAAAATAATTCTGGGATTCTCAAAGCCAGTTAGCTGGCTTTATCACTAGAACTACTATACTGCGCAAATTTGTGTAAGTTCCCTAGAACTTCCTTACAGCTCCTCCTAAGCCTGCGCAGGCCTTCAGCCCCATTGTCCTCCTGCTTTTGTTGTGCAAACACACCAATTACCTGTGAGGCCTGGCACATTTGCGTTTGTGTACTCAGACTGCTAGCTCAAATCCAAGGCAGCCTGAACCTGTGTGTGTGACATGGGAACCTTCACTGAAGCTTGTCATATCTATACAAAATATCTAACATGACTGACCTGCAAAATGAAAGACACACATTCACAAAGTATATGGAAACAAGTCTGTTTTATCTATAAGAAATTAGTGAAAATAGAATGTTTCAAGGCCTGTGTTTGCAGTGTTTGCGGACCCTGTATCCATCGTCCCTGCATTTGCCGCATGTGAATCTGTGACACTTTGCGCAGGCAAACTTGCTACGATTTCTGTTGCAGCTCTCCTGTACCTGGCACTGATTCGTCTGTACAGGCCTTGGCACAGGGCAGAGGGCAGCTGCAGCGGCGTCTCTCTCTGTCTTCATTGCCTTTTGTTGCATG
>JAODJW010000040.1:7874849-7888889 GCA_026777045.1 Hyperopisus bebe | reverse complement strand
AGAGAAATCTAAGAGTAACAGAGATTGAGGAGAACAAGGGACAGTCACATCCAGCAGATCAGAAAGAAAGGAGGAGAAGGCAAGAATAATCTTAAAGAACTTGCTTAAAGAAAGTTGTGTTTGTGATTTGTTATCGGGAAACCACACAAACGAGGATTCTGCAGAGTTATAAGATGAACTATAGGTCACGTGATTAGGCTGCTCATATCCTGTGGCATTTCCAGTGTTTTATTGCCTGACTCCCTACATAGGTAACATACACAGGAAAAAGTCATGCTTGCAACTTCTAAGCTGAACTTAGAAAAATCCTTTGAGATGTCTTATGGGACCATTAGGGAATGACTTGATGATCTTAAGAAAGATGACTGGAGCAGTGGGGAACTTGACCAGAACTACCATTTAGCACAAGATTGGCAGCTTTAACCTTCCTATGGTGTTACGGTCGGCACCAACCTGTTTGTAAGTTTAAAAGTGTAAAAGCACCATATAAATTTGTTTACTGCATCAAGGCTTTTTGACTTTGTCAGAAACCTGTATTTAGACAAAATAAAACAAAACAAAAAATTCACTGACTCTGGTCAAGATTAGGGTGACCAGATAATCCATGTCAGGGAGGACACTTTGAGCTACTTCAGGTTTTACAAGCTACTTTCAAACTGAAAGGCTCCAGTCCTCGGCCAAATAGATCAGCTCTTCTTGTGCTTTGACTGGTTTGTTTCCTTGACTAAAAGACTCATCCAGCTGTTTCACCTTAGCATTAGTGACACATGCACGATTATAGGAGACTGACTAATCAGCACACAGCGAGAACTCAGTGCTCAAGTGAAATCCAGGTTCATTTAATTGAAATGGTAATTTACAATTCCTGTCCTAGCTCAGAGTGTCCTCCCTGACATGGATTATCTGGTCACCCTAGTCAAGATTATAACAGCTCTGGTGTTCAGGTCGGCACAAACCCGTTTGTAAGTTTAAAATGCATAAAAGCACCATATAAATTTGTGTACTGCATCAGGAACCACTATTTAAACAAACAAACATAAAACAATCAATAGGCAAGGCATGCCCAGACATGTAAGGCAAGATAAGACCAATTCAGTTTCTTTATATAATCCTCAAGGTTTATTTTACCATTATTTTTGTATTGAAAACGAGAAATATGCTGTCAAAAGAAAAGTTCAGTGTGGCATAATGGAGGAAGGATGACACACAGACAACAAGGCTAACAAAGGACAGGTGTGGACCATAACCAAATCAACCAATCAGGACAGGCATGGGACAATAAGAAACAGGTGTATTAAGTTACAAACACTAAGGGCTTACCAAAGTAGAACAAAATTCAACAAGGCACAGACAGGGTAGACTTTAAACAGGGACACAGAGCAAAGATAAAAATAAATGATACCAAAAGCTAATGATAAAATAAAACCCAATAAATTAAACAATAGTGAAGCAGGCCAGCTTTGAACCCATGAGTGGAGGGGTATCAGCATTTAAAGCATTCAATAAACCCCTTGAGCTATGTGGTGACCTATGAGGTAGAAGGAACAGAATGGCTAACGACACCTGCTGGCGTAACGGAGACAAAACAAATTTGACAGAGCCAGACAAGCCACCCCCCCCCCCCCCCCATCCAACACATAAGTAGAAGCATTGTGTGCTCAGCTCTGGGATCAATTCATTCGTGTGCAGATTTTGACAGGCATCAACAGTAATCCAACACTGTGTAGCATAGTCATTTCAGACCATGACTGTTGTCTGAGATTCAAATCCACAAATAAGATCTTTAACCAAGGCTGGATCCAGGCATAGGAAACTAGGCAGCTGTAAAGAGCCTGACTGGCATAAGGGGGGGGCAGTCAGAGTCAATATATATACATGGCCGACTCTAGCTATATGCAGATTTCATAATTATTGGTTATACTAAATACTAGTGATATTTAGTAGCCAATGGTTGAATGCCTCAGTTTCCTTGAACATTACATTTGTGTTGATAATAACTTATGTGTTTCATAAAAAAACAAGCCCCAGGCAAACTTGACTTGGCACCTGATCTTTTCAATAATAATAAATAGCTACAAACGCCCCTGGGAGGGGCTCCCAAACAAAGACTTGCAAGTCACTGTTGCCAGTCACAGAAGCATGGTCTAAACAGTATAGTTATACTAATACAATTATACACCGTCATGCGTCTTGGTTCTTTCCAGTTGTTTTCAAATACAGTGAATTTCCTGTCATGTTGTCCTGCCTGTTCTGGCTGCTGCATCTGACTGTGAGCCTGACAGCCTAGTCAAGTCCAGCATTTCTCATTATTCTGCTTGTTTTAAAATTTAACAACTTTTTCTCTTTCTTGACAGACAGAAAAACCCTGCAGCAGAAGCTATTGGAGCAGAGACATTAGTGGA
The DNA here is from genome assembly GCA_026777045.1 of Hyperopisus bebe. Classification (NCBI taxonomy): domain Eukaryota; kingdom Metazoa; phylum Chordata; class Actinopteri; order Osteoglossiformes; family Mormyridae; genus Hyperopisus; species Hyperopisus bebe. Next base: position 7,886,487 of record JAODJW010000040.1, on the reverse strand, counting down.
ATATAAGATGCCCAACACTAATGTCACTCAAATAACGGGCAAATTATTGGTACTTTCTCCTCTAGCTCAGTGTCTCTCAACTTGGTCCTTGGGGACCCCCAGACAATCCACATTTTTGCTCCCTCCCAGCATACCTGTACCAGGTATTCTATCTTCATTAATATTGTTAGGTTCAGATGTTCTGGAAGCTGGGAGGAAGCAAAAACATGTGTCTGGGAGCCACTGAGGACTGTGCTTTAGCCCAGTTACATTAGAACTTTCCTTTTGCAGGGCTGGGTAACACTTAGGGAGATAGTGTGTTATTCCTGACTCGACTTTATGCAACATGTTATCTGCTGAAATATCCAACATAGAATAAAGAAGAAATGAGTGTAACCCCAAATTTGGCCACCCCCCACTGCTGGGATGAGAACCTACCTGGAGAGATAAATTAGAATCAGATAGAAATTGGCCAGAGGACAGAAATTAGCCAGATAATGAGAACCAGCAAACGGGACTCAGGAATCAGCCAGAATACAAGACGTTGGCAAACAAGGAGCTAGGAAACACAACGTAAACTACAAACAGGAAACTGAAACTCAGAGTCTGACTAACAGTAGACTTGCACATGTTTTCTCAGGGTAGCTAACCCCATGCTTTTGATGAAACACCAAACAAAACCAAGTCCTGAGCAAAACTCACTGCTCAGATTAAACAGGACCCTGGACCTGGTGCTTCCTGGCTGACGCTCCTCTACTTATGAACTTTCAACTAACGAACTTTCAGACATATGAACGAAGAGGACTGAACGTCCAAATTGTGTTCATTGGGCTCCCGTTTCCTGTCCGCAACATAAATTTTTTTTTTCTGAGCGCCATTTCCACCTAATACGACTTCTGCCTGCTACTCACGCCGCATAGAAGTGTAGCATGCATACTCCCAGCATCCTAGTTCTTTGTACTTGCGTATACCCTTAAAATTATGTTGAATAACGACTTACGAACATTTCAAGTTACAAACGTCCGTTCGGAACATATCTCATTCGTAAGTAGAGTAGCGTCTGTATATATATAAACTCTCTACTGCCCACTGTACAGGAGGCACAGAAACACTTTACCCTTATCACTTTTTTAATACTGAACTGAACTCAGTGCCTGAGAGAATCAGTGTATGATTAATGTGGTCTATGTAATCAGCCATCAAATACTGAGATTAAACTCACAGGCCAATACAGAAAGAAACAGAAACCACAAAAGTAATTTTTCGAAAACCCAAGATAGTCGTGTAACTATGCAGCTTAGCTACAAAACAAATGCATTGTTAAGAAACAAACAGAGTCACACTCTACCTGTCGGTGTTAGTAAAAGGTTACTGGGTCTGGACCAGATTCTGCATAGTTTTTCGCTGAAACTGGCATCATGCTGTGTCACTTGACTCTTTCTCCCAAGACGACTCTAGCACACATGATTATGGCTTACATTACATGATAGCCTGCAGTAATTGTCACATAATTACCCCAATAAAGTAATCAAGAGCTGAGGTTCAGTCAAAATGAGTGTGCTCAGTGATTAGGGCATCATGGATCATGACCCATGGTTTGGTAAAAGGATGTATTTGCACTCTGCACCCAAGAAGGATCACTGTGCATGAAGCTGTACATTTATCTGGGCATTTCATTAAATGAACTGAAATTCCCTTAATTGTACTGCTTTAGCGGCTTTTCTCCCGGATTTTTACAATCCCTCCCACTGACTGCAGTGCTGCACACGTGCAGTCGATAAGCCACGAGCGGACTGCATGGCTCTATGAACATGCTGGAAGGCTTTATCTGATGAATTTGCCTCCGTTCTGTGGTACTGCGGCTTGTTACACTGAAGGCAGAAGCTGCATTTTACTTCAATAACAACCATTATAATCCTTTATCCCACCCTGCACTCTATTTCATACCTTAATCCATGCATATATATACTTCTGTGGAAAATTCCCTCTCTCTTTGGACAGTAGCATCATTCTATTCCACTTAAATTCAAAAGACAGGATGACCACCAGAATAGCTGTTGGTACCTTTCATGATACTGATCACAGATGCTAGAGCACTTAGCACCATGTTAACAGGACAAAACTGGACATTTGTTTTCCTTTTATATTAAATGTTTTGTATAATGTACTTTCCTCTGAATTCAAGACTCCATCATCACAATGAAGGTCATTAAGAGTTTTTTTTTTTCTACTAGTGCATAAACATTTAAAATCGTTGTCTGCAAATGCTGTTCAGGGTATTGGACACACGATAATCATCAATATTTAAGCAGACCTTTGCTCCATAATGTTCCAGGTGAATCCCACCTACAAAAAGCAGCCATAAACGACGAGAACATCGCAGACCAAAATCCAACAAAGAAGCCTTCAATCTGTTAGCCATTCTCACAAAAACTGGGATATTCTCCACCCTCCTTCTTCTCCATGCATGGCACAAAGGACTAAAGTGAGACACAATGGGAAACAAAAAAATCACAGAATGAACCCCTTTTGCTGCATTACTTGAAAGGGACAACTCTGTCCTAGAGTTCAACAGTAGGATTGGCAAAATGAAGAGGGACAACAACAGCACAGAGACAGCTGTGTGTCTATTGTAGCCTGTTTGACAGTCTTCAGCTCTTGAGAGGACATCAAGCTGCAGTTTTTACTGTAGCAAGTTAACAGGGCCAGCTGAAATGAAGGCAGGAGATAGTATGGATGGAGCGGCCACCAAGATGGCTGCTATGAGCCTAGTGGAAGCAGAAGGAGATAAGGGCAGAGACGATGTTTATTCGGATCATGGCTCTGAGCCCTTAATGGCCCTATTGGCCAATATCAATGTTCTGAATCTGATTTGACAGGAGACTTTGATTGCCAGCCAGGAGAGAAGCTCTAGGAGGAGACTGGTATGGATTCATCTAATTTAGCATTCAAAGCACAGCTATGAGTACATCACAACGGACCTCCTGGGGTACAATTAATCATCCAATAAATGGCTGTCCGTAAGAACAGAGGCGGTGCAATCTGGCGTAAAAGTGAACAAAACCTTCCATGCTTGTCTGAGTTTCATCTTTATTGTATTCCTTCGTGTAACAAACACACAAAGCTGTACATGAAAGCAGACACCTCTGGCCACCTTTGTACTCTCAGCAAGGCAGTGGAAACTTAATGTCGGCAACTCATAATGAACCCCGAGAAATACTGGTTTCCTATGATAAATTAGGGGTTAAAGCAGCATAGCTGTGAGTAATGCCTTGGCTGTCACATGATTTTACCCAATATAAGGTAAGAATCATTTGTTAAACACTGAGCATATGCGTCTTTGTTTTTGTCTTGACTGCCTGAGTTCTGGAATGTACTGCTAGAAAAAGCATTAGGCAGCGAGACAGGTAAGCAGAGCTGTTTTTTGCCATTGTTTTTGTGAATCACTGGCATATAAGCAGTTAAAAGCATTGCAGTCTGGCAAACAAGCACATGACAGAGCAACGAATGACTGGGGTAAAATGTGGTGGAAATGGGGTCTGAACCACAGAAAAACCGAACAAATGCCTTATGAAGCAGTATCTGATTTCCTTGTCCCTGGATAATATACTCCAGCAATAGCTGAAAAGGGGAACAGACAGGTATCACACCGCAACAAAAACACGGCAGTGACAGCATTTCAATAGACACTCTTCATGCTTTGAGACAGTATAATTCTGTTTGGATGCTGATACTTGAGTTTGCTTAACTCTTAGGGCATCATTGCATTTAGCATGGAATCAATCCTCTGTCATTAGCTGAAGGGCAGGCAGTGATCATTGACTGGTTTTGTAGGTGGAACATCTCATAGAGGAACAGAGCGAATGTTTGTGTATCATTGTTTGTCAGAAATTATTTTCCATTTTAATTTGATTATAGTTTTAATAATGATTTAATTTAATTAAAAAATAATAGTTTAAATTATTAAATATCCAGATCCCTATCCTGGTTTTTCAATAAATAAAAACACTATAAACTGGTGTGCAGCACAACTAAAAGCATTAAAAGCAAACATACATAGGGAAATAACCGCTATGACTTGATGATAAATAAAGTTTATAGTTTGATTTTTTTTTTTTTAAATGATGTGTGAAATCAAAGAAGCCTGCAGTAGAATTTCAGTCCGCTCTGAATATGTTGCAAATGGTCCACCTGGAATAATTTTGCTAATAAATATTTTTTAAAAAGACATGGAAAAAGAAAGTGCCGGGAGTTTGTCACGGCATTTAGTGGAGAAGTACGTATCACACCGGTGTGACTAAGAAATGCTAAACTGCTGCGAGACCATTCAGCCTGCGCCTGCTGCTGACGTGTTAGGAAAATGTGTTTCTCACAGATACCCCCACCAAAGAGTGACAGGCTTGTCTCCCTCCCGTTTCCCCCTTTATGCTCTATTTCTGCTGAGCAAAACTTACGAATGACACTTCCAAAGTAAAAGCATGAACTGATACAGTAGGTGTGTGTGGCTTTGCACAAATATGCCGACTGAGAAACTATGCAGTGTGACTTCTGAGATTCTGGATGCTCCGCAGGGGCGTGCATGCCCCCTAACCTCCCACACTACAAAACAACAGGAGGGGTAATTATATGAATGTTTGCAGAAAAAAAAAGAAAACATCTACCAGAGACATTTTGGTCAAGGACTCGGTTCACTGTGAATTCAGTGAAACACAATTCCTCACCACAGGGGAGAAGTATTCTGTACTTACTCATCATTACTTTTAGATTATGTCTGTTTATGTCCCCAGTGATCCCCGCCAAAATAGTATTCTAGCATTTTTTATTCTGTCCGACAGCATTACTGAATTACAGAGAAGACAGACTGCTAGTAGGGTTCTAACAAAAAAACAGATTTTTTTTAACAAAAAAAAGAAAGATTTGAATCTGAAATCTAGTCCAAATGTCCATATGGCTACATCAGTTCAAAACCACCAATTTGGCTCAAATTTTGAATGAAGTCATCCAAAAACTGACAAAGCCAACAAAAATCAATACAACTGTCACATTGCAATTATTACACGCAATTGTAATATATTTTTTCATGTTAAGATCATATGATCAACTTACCTAGAATCTCAGAAGAGAAACATAAATACTGTAACTTTTTACATTTTCCTTAAAAAGCAAGACACTTCAATCATCTGAAATGGACACACCATATCCAATCAGCTGAATCAACCCAGAGATTTGAGAGGTGTATCGTATCGTTTGAGAGGAAATGACACACACTGCCATTACACTCCTTCTGGTAGCAGTACATCCCAGAAAGGGTATCGTAGATGAAAAAATGGGTGAGGAGCTACAATGCTGTAAGCAGCTGATAACATCAAGCTGTAGTGGTTTGTGTCTTGCTTGAAGCGTCTTCAAAATGTTATATCTAATGGATATTTAACAATAGAAACTTGCCTCCTGAATTTTTTCAGTCACTCACAATTTTCGCACAATTAACTCAATCCTTATCTTATATTAATGTATGGTGGCTTAAATGGTACAATCCATTACTGAGAAAGTTAAAGAAAAACTTGCTGATTGTTACTGAGCAAGATCGTAGTTGCAGTATTTTCTCTAATTGATCCTAGTAAAATAGTACAAAGAGCAAAAGAATGAAAATAAATTGTAAATAGGCCCATTGCCACTCATAATGAAATTAAACTGACCCACTGCAGACAAAACTGTATATTGTTCAATATTTGCTCCTTGTTTCTTTTCATGAACAGTTGTACTAATTCTCGTGTACAATCTCCGGCTTTCTCCAGTGACTCTATCTAGATCTTGTTAGGTTTAGCTGCATTAGATGAACATCTATGGGACTAATGTGTTAAATTACAAGAGTAGAATCTGCCACAGTCCTATGGCATGATGGGGACTGACTTGCATCAATGTCCACACATAAACACTTACATGAAATTACACTTGTGTGCATATATTGTAATTGCTTTTGTAACTGAATCCAAAGTAGTTCATATGGATCAATATTCAGCAGTCTCCAGATGATTAAAACGTGATTACAAAGCACCAACCTCAACCTTGTCACATTTTATTCAATGTTCCATAATTACTTATATTTCATTACTCATTGGTATAAGATCATGTTTTTTTATTGTGGACAGAATAAAAAAATAAAATGGAATTAATTATGGTTTACTTAGCAATTATATGCATGCAGTTGTCAGTTTATTAGGTACACCTGCTCGTTAAGGAATACAGCCTAATTAAACAAAGAGAACCAGGTGGCTGCCGCTGAATATATACAGCATGTGGACAAGAAGGTGAGGAGGTTGAGTTACTGTGCAGCTATGAATTCGAAAGGCCAAGACCCCTGATTTAAGTGATTTTAAATCTGTAATGATTTCTGGTGCCAAATGTAATGGTTCCAGCATCTCTGGAATAGCCAACTTCTGGGATTGTTACACACTACAGTGTTTGGAGTTTACAGAGATTGGTACAATAAAGAAAAAGCATCCAGTCATGGGGCAGTTCTGTTACAAAAGCACCTTTTTAATCAGAGAGGTCAGAGGAGAATGGCCAGACTTGATAAAGCTAAGGGGAAGGCCACAATGCAAAAAATAAAAGCTCGGTAACCCTTGATATGGTTCTGGAGGAAAAAGGGGGTCCTAACTGATACCATGCAGGAAAACCTAAATCTGAATATGTGTGTGTGTGATTGCAGTTTCATTGATGGGGACTACTTAAGTCCTTTATAGCACATCTGTATGCAGTACACATACAATAAGCTTAATATGCAATTACACTAGCAATTTTTTGAAATAATAAAAAGCTTAGTAATGTGTCTTGAAGGTTTTAGGTAGGGTCATTGTCTAAAGCCCAGCTCGTACTTCCCTTCTCCACGCTTTCATGCACTTTCAGGCTGGGGACGGATGTTAGTGCAGCAGCTTGTGTTCATATTACACTTGACTGCAGAGGTGGATGGCTGAGGTCCGTGCTGCGTACAGCCAGGATATTCCACCAACCCAGGACAGATGTATTGCAACACACACACAAATATAAGCAGTGTAAAGAAACTGGTAAATTAATATGAACAGTATTAATGTTATTAGTCATGGCTTGGGCAGTATTACATTAAAAAGTCATACTGCGGTATTTTGAAATCCTTACGAAATCCCCCCCACCCCCCACCCAGCAAGTTTTATCACCAAGATTTAAAAATGATGGAATAGTGCTGCTTTATTAAAATACTACATATACTTCGTTATAATGTCTGGACAGTATGAAAATTTACTTTTGCCTGTACCTCTGTCCCTCCTCATATAACTGCTCACCCTGACTACTACAACAAGTATTCTTCCTCTATGTTTTCGTCATTGACCACTGATCTGTGAAAGTCCACGCTGCCACCTACTGGAAATACCTAATCAATTATCTTGCACATAGGTGGTCAACGCCCACTGATGCACAAGGTTTCCGCTAGACATACAAATCGAGGCTACATGTGTACCGACTGCAGTTGTCCACAGCCAACCCCTGATGGCAAAATTTACATTACGCTCCCTCATCCACAAAAGTGAAGTATGAATTGACATTAAGGCATTACACTTTCAGTTAGAGGACATGCCACCAAACAGCACAGCTATACGATGTAAGAAAGGGAACACGAGTTTCTTTTGGGTCTGGGTGTAAATGGCCAACGGTCTGGGTTTAAGATCTTGCACATTATATAAAAAATATACAGCTTTGCCTAAAACAACAAAAAAAGGTTCTGATAATCCTCAGAATCTCAAGCCACTCATCTGCTACTGTATGTAATTTTCAACTCTACACAAGGTTAAATGCCCAGTATATGGTCACATCTATTTACTGAACTTTAGTAACTTTTACTGCAATACGAATGATTCACTGATGACTAGAAGGAGCGTTTCTTGCTGTATGTTCCTAGGCAGGCTGTTACATTTCACCAGTTTTCAGCGATGACTAACCTTGCTATTCAACCTTCAGTTGTGCATTCATAGAACATTCATAAGCAGCATGCAAGTACACCTTAACATCCTAATATACCTTAACAGTATACCTTAATATACATTAATAACACACATTACATGAATATACAATTATAATGTTTGTTAATATTATATAATGTTTGTTATTAATGTATATTACAGCTGTTAAGGGATGTTAGGATGTTAAAGTATGCATACATGATGTTTATGAATGCAATATAAAGCATTATGAAGGTGCAGTCAATGTAAAGAGTTACCAAATAATCAAGCAAAGTATTATTTGTTGTGGCTTATTAGTGTTAAGTTATAAATGCTACTTGATTAACTGTTGTATAAAAGCAAAACCATATGAGAAGTAGTGCGATTGTACTCCAGTATGTCACGGCTGTGACTATCTTCGGCGTTTGGCCTGTAGCCTCGTGCCTACAACCAAATCACAGCCATGATAAATCAACAGCACGACTTCGAATATGTTATTGCTGAAATAGTTGCTGTTTTCAGCATTACAGTCAAATGAAATCTTGATCATCCAAGAAAGTCCACCAAAAGATTTAATTTTTATTTTGTATATCTCAATCTCTTAAATTCCATGAGTTTAACTTGGATTAATTAACTTTTTTTTTTTTTTTTTTACTTTTCTGCCTTTAAATCTCTCATTAAGTTTTGGATACATATTGCATAGGGCTAGAATGGGATTAGCGTAGTCATCTTTTAAAACTTAGATTAGACTACAAGTGTGAATCTGTCCGCTGGCTCTGAATGATACATGAAATTACAAATTAGGAAACCTAAAGTGATAAAAAGAACAGACTGAAAGGTGAATAACATGACCACCAGTTAATAAGCTTCATATATCATTATTAAATATCTCATTAATTTGGTCTCACAAGGAAAAAAAACACTGTTGGGTTTGTCATTATTTCTGACTTCACAGCTAATTAGAAGATTCTCAGTGCTGTTTTTCAAAACTTGTTCACAGTTCAAAGGAATTAAGTTATGGAGCCGAAAACATGTTTTTACTTAATTTTATTTGATGAAGTATGAAGAATTTCCCCTTAGGATCAATAAAGTATGTCTATCTGAAAAACAGAAGAAAAAAATTAAATGGGTCATGGTAATTGACCTGTATACCTTAGCAGTTTAAAAAACAGTCCTTAACGAACCAGTCTTATATGACCAATTCCAAGACCTTCAAACTCACTACAAACTTTATTCCAGTTGGAAATGGGGGTCATTCATATTGGAGTATGAGACAGACTAATGGGACAAACACCATTTATTTAGAAAAATGAGGGAATATTTTCTGACAGATTAGCCCATTTAGATAAACTGATCTCTGAAAACTCCCCCTTAGTGTTAATTGCAAGTCGTATTGAACTGGGATTAATCTGTTCCCTTGTTTTGAGGTATTATTGACTATGATGACATATTGAGCATTCTGTAACCCTGCTTTCTCCCAAATGCCTGCCTCTCCTCTTTTTCTCCCTAATCCCCCCTCCCCCCCCCCAGTCCCATAAGTGATGTTTTCCTCCGTCTCTCTGAACGAGTGTGTCCATATATTGGTATATATAGTAACAAGCAGGCCAAAAGATGCAGGAAGTCACAGTTTAGTTGAGTGTTGAATGTGGTCAGTTCAAGTGCAGCAAAGGCCTTGCTGTTTTCCAGTATGTTGTATGTCCATTTGCATAACTGGCTTGCAGCATACAGGTTTACAAGCAAACTTTAAAAATGTAATTTGACTTGTTATTTATACACACACACACACACACACACATATATATGAGAGAGAAAGTGTATTTAAATGCAACACCAATATCCAACAAGCATAATATGAATGACTTTCAGAATGAAATTTGGACATTTATATGTTTTAATGCTTGCTGGGTGATTTATGCCTGAGTGACACAGTAGCTCAGTATGCAGCACTTTGCCCTGCTTGTGCAGTTTGCATGTACTGCTCATGATTTGCATGCATTCTGTATGAGAATCGTCCAATAGTCCAAAGAGTTGAGGTGTCTTTCAGTGTGTTCCTTTTCACAGGTGTCTGTACCATTTGATCCAAGCCCATCCTGGTATCCTAAGGTTTCCCTGCATCGGGTCCTGATGAATGATAAAGCATGAAAGTACCACATGCCCTGAGCTCTGAAGGCTGTACCGGCAGGAGTAATGCCCGTCTGGTTTTCACACAGTGTTACCGAATGCCTTTCAAACCCTGTGTTTCAAACCGCAGCATGATGAGGTCACAGCTTCATATCGAATGTATTTCCTCCTTCTGACACACAAGTTAATATTCACACTCTTTATTGAAGACAGTCTTTAGAAATCATTCCAAAGTTTCTCCCTTTAAAAATCTAAATTATTAGAGATGTCACTTCTGTCGCAATACTAATAAATGAATGACAATAATAGTCACCATATGGTACATAATTCGTGTTTTTCAGCAGGGTTTTCTGATTTAAAGAGCATTTTACTAATTTAAAAAAATATTTTAGGCAGAATCACTGTGATCTGGTCTGATTTTAAATTGATTGTAAAGACAGAAATAGTAACAACTATGAAGTTGCATAAAATAATCAAAACAAAAGAAGATATGCTTGGGATGAGTCATTAAACCAAACACATAATTATTTTGTTATCTGACTTTGATTTTCTGTTTGGAATTCATTCCAGGAAAATATTTCCCAAAACATCCTTTAACAGCATTCACCAGGCTGATGTGACTTTGCTCTGCATATCAAAAGCTTATTTTTCTGACAAGCATATTGGTTTGTCCTTCATCTGTTCTTTTTTTCACATTCTTCACTTCTTTTTGTGATCTTTTTACGAACAAAAAAAAATTCAAACAAGAGATGACCACAAAAAATGTGTACCTAACCCACAAATTTGAACAAAACAATTAAAATGAAAGGCTATTGTTACAAAACTTGGCAAGGTCAGATTCGAGATGTTTTTGTCACTACAAAAGCAAAACTCTTTTTTCTGATGTTGTTACTGTAAGTAGCTCAGATACTTACCACATTCAAACAGCCAGATCCCAGGGACTATATGGATCTACTGGTTTCAGGTATGAGCTATGAACCATCAGAGACACATCAACTCTTACTACTCACTGCAGTTCCATTAATTACATTCAGGTTGATACTTTCTATCATTACTGGTCTTCCCAAACAACCAAGACAAAGCAAAATAGATATATGTTAAATACATAAACAGAAATCATAAATTGTAGGATAGCAGTGATGACTTTCGGTAAAGATTGCATGAAAAAAATATTTATATTAAAAAAACTGTTTAAGCATGCTATAATGATATTTATATCTATTTGTATGATTCGGGAAGACTCCACTGATACTTTACACTGATTACATCATCCAACACAAGTAATTAATATCACCGAACTGGATTATAAATACAGCCTCGGAGAAAATTAAGAGACCACTCTATATTTTTAAACAAATCTGCATTTTTAAATGCTGGTTTAATGCTGGTTCTGCTTGCAGAAGGCTACGCTGAGCAGCAGGATGCTTCAAGGTTCAAAATTTCTAAGACAGCAGTACATAAGAATGAAGTGAAGCAAGAGAAACTGGGAATGACCAGAAACCAGCCAGGCAAAGGGTGGAAGTGACTTTCTAATGCTTACTTTCTAATATACAGTGTGTGTGTGT
>JAODJW010000040.1:7847813-7874693 GCA_026777045.1 Hyperopisus bebe | reverse complement strand
AATGCATACCGATAAATTGAGAAATGAGTGAAACAAAAAATGGTGCTGTGAAACAAAAAATTTTCCGCGGCTTTACATTTCCAGTCTGATTGAGTCTGGAGATGCATACATCACATAATACTATTATTACATACAATTTCAGGCATGGCTTGCCTCTGAACATCCTTTACATAGCACCACACTTGGAAACACAGCAGGCCTGAATTGGGGGCTTGCTATTGCCTCCTATGATTATTCCTGATTGAATGCTTGGTGTCAAGCATCATCATGGGGAAAAAACAAGGAAGTTACACAATGCAGCTAAAGTTTTGGCCTGAGTTCAAGCCTGAGGTTCACTGACAGCATGTTCTCAAAGCCCCAGCATAAATCACACACTGGCATATCATCCATCCATCCCTGCCCATTAATTGACTGGCATCTTATTTTGGGCTCTTTCCCTTGGCAGGTGCCCTGTGCTGCTTGGGAGAGGCTTCAGGCTCCTTAATGATTGTACTGAAAGTGAAAACTTAATGTGACACCCAGGCATCTATACCGTATTCACCATAACAACCTGCATGCTGTCATCGCCTTTCCAGAAGCATCACATTTTTCATGCCCTCGCCCAATCCTAGAGAAATCCCATCCTTGTGTGATTTATGGTGTGATTTATGTTCATTATCCTCCTTATTGGGACACTTATGTAAGTATGACCACCTGAAGGAGACAGTGACTTTCCCTGTACAACTGTGTAAGATGGGGGCTTTAAATGTCCCAATGAAGTAACCAGCTACTCCGGTCCCCTATACCAAATGGCCAATAATGTAGCACTTGTATTTTGTCTCTCAACCCCAGATCACACATCCATCTCGGTTTCAGATCCCCTCATGCCCACTGTATGTCCCTGTCTATTTCCCACCTGCTGAAGTGAAATGGCAGCAATTGTGTAATGTTCTAATCCACTGTTATGTTTAACCTGCACCCTGCGCATCAGACCCATAGGTGTTTTGACAAATGTAAGGGTTTGACAGAAAGAACAAAAAGAAAAGGGACAGAGGATGTTATTTGTACATTGCCTTGGACATAAACACTGGCCAGTTGAATTAATGTAAATGTGGCTCTCACCTGGAATGGTCTGAGCAGAGCCGTGTCTTACAGCGTGACACTCATCAGTGAGACACTGCTATCATGCAGATGGCTGACTATGAAATGCTTTCACTAAAATCCTCAGCCTGATCCCCCAAACTTTGTTCCAGGTTGCTAGCAGGACTGGACTCCACATGATCCACTAACCTGACGTGTATGACAAGACATGAGGGAAATGAAGGCAGCTAAGACAATTGTACCTATATACCTTGCGATATTTCCATTCTGACCATAGATGCCTCGGAAACCACCTGATCAGTATTTACTCATCTCACGGCATGTGAACTGCACGACGGTGATGCCTTTGTGTTTAAGGGTAGCAATCTGGACCAAAGTCCTGGCTGACATATATATTTAGAACAATCTAGCAGAGTGAATAACAAGTTAAGGCTAGTCAATTTTTTTTAAAAAAAATTACATTAATCAACGACAAAATATCCTGCAAAAAACAGATTTATGTTGCATTTATGGCTCTTTCATAAATTCCTCATCCAGTACACACGACTAATTCTGGTCCACAAATAGACTTAAACCACCCCCCCGGTACTCATCCAGCATCTGCATCCATCTCTCCATTCATGACTTGGAAGATAAGATGCAGAGTCCAATGCACAATTCCTTAGTGGAGGCCACAGAAGGCCCAAACGACACTTAATCAGGATGGACTTTAGAAAGCAGTGCAGAAAAATGCAGCTGGAATCAGGTCTGAAAAATTGAAAAAGATTGGAAAAAAAGAATGTTTATGGAACGTGTGGGCGTTAGCATTGCAAGATGTCCCTTGTCACGCCAGAACCCGTGTTATAATAAAAAACCAATAAGGCTTACATCCCTTTGCGAATACATTCAACTGCAACAGATGCAATATATCTTTCCTTATTTCCCCCGATGAGGAAGAAGAAAAGTGGAGCTCCTCAAGGAACGAGCTGCTCACATTGCAGGAGGTTTATGTCTATATCTGCTCATCACAGTAGGAGTTCTGCTATGCGACTCCATGCCACTCAATGAGAGCGTTATTGTAGTGTGTCTGGAAGAATCTGAAGTTGCCTCTGTTCATTCCCCCCTGTTTTAACACCAAGCAGTCCTAGCTGGGGTAAAGTAACTCATAGCTGGGGTAATTATCAAGAAAAAAATAAGATTTTTGGACAATAACCTAAAAACAGACCTTTCTACCCAGGTTTTAATTGGCCTAAAAAAAAGAAACCAGGGCATGAAAGGGATATTAATGCAGAAATGATCTGAGTCCCAGAAGCACATGCTGCCTGATCATTAGAGTCAATGTGAGGACAAGCAGACTGACAGGAGCTGTCACTCTTGCTGCGTACTCAGTGTCACCCACCAATCTCTATGTCATTTGAGGTGGCACAGAACAAAGTGTGAATCTGCAAAGATGATGGCACAGTGTCTCTCTGGTTCTCTCACACATCGTAATCACTAAGTATCCCTATGAATTAAGTGCCTGACGAAGAAGCACTTGTTCTGTAGTCTCTAACAATACAATCTTGCCTCAGTCTCACTGACTGTAGATGCAATTCAAAGATCATCCTCTGTCTACTTGTGGTAGATTCATATAAACTGCCCTCATATTATAAATGGAGGAATATGTTGCCACATTGGTAGTTCACCTTGAAAAACAGACTTTAGTGAGATCTATCCATTTTCTGCAACTGCTAATCCAATTCAGGATCACGGGGGGTCTGCACAAGGCAGGGAACAACCCAGGGGAGCCAAAAACTTTAACCCTGGTCTCAGAGCGTGAGGTGTGAACAGTGATAAGCAGAGTCAGAATCAGAACAGTGCATGCAGTTGTACCTGGCCAATGACATGAATTCTGATTCTGATTAGGAACCAAAAGGGAGCCAATGTGACATTCTTGAAAAAGGCCAGTAAACAAATATTTGTTTGTGGTAGTGTGTGCATGTGATGAAGAAGCAATCAAACCCAGAAATTCCTAGAGTTACCTAATGTTTCTAGGTAAATATCATTTTTAGAACATCAGAGTATTTATAAGACACAATGCCACTGAGATTCAACAGAGTTTACATAACAACTGTTTATAATATACGTTTTATTGTACTTGTTTAGAGTATGTTATTGTTCATCTACACAGGTTCTGTTTAAGGCTGTCACTATGAATTATATCAATGACCGAGTAAACTACAGATTAATCTGATTATTCATCGAGTAATGTTTACAATATAATATAATATAATATAATATAATATAATATAATATAATATAATAGATACATTGCATTTGGTCACACAAATGGTAAATTTCAGGCAGGGGGGTCAAACTCATTTTAGTGAATGGGCCACACTGGAACTTGTCCAAACTCATGTGGGCCACATAAAAAAATATGTTTGTTAAATTAGTAAAATATCATTAACATCCTTAATATTTGTTTTAATCAGTTAAACTGCTTTTTTCAAGTTTTTTGTTTCAGTAGTAGAGCTTTCTTTTCTCCCAGTAGAGCTATGTCAAATGAACAATTGCATTGATCATAAATCATGTACAGTACAATCAAATGAACAGACTGGAATGCTTTATGAAACTTCTGAATATACAAATAATCAATGGTATCATATACACAACTAAACAATTACAAAAAAGTTATGCTTGGTGAAGCAAGATTAGCAGAGTGCTTAATAAATAAATACATACATACATACATAATAATTTTTAAAATCTGTGATAGTTCCAGTGAACAGAATTTATGTTTCATGTTCAAAATGCATTCTGTACCACAAAAGGCATTAGTTAATGACGAAATCAAGTAACGCCTTGCTACATTTTGTTCACAGAAAGAAAAACTCCAGTTACATTTTGTCCACAAAAGCATAAAGACTTTACTTTCTTTTGTGCACAGAAATAAAAAAGTGTTTCATTTTCTGCACAGAAATGATATCAGCACCTTGCATTATGTCAACTAAATAAACTCATTTTGGGTACAAAATGCATTTCATTAATGAATGTCTTTCTGTGGACGAAATGCATTTTGTCAACTAAATACATTTATTTTGTGTACAAAGTGGCTTAAAAATATTTAAAATGTAATAAAAATACTGACACTAATGAGTACATGCAGCAATAAAAGTATGATCCCAGGAGTTATTTGTATTTTTATTACATTTTTAATTCAAGTTAAACATAATTACACGGGTCTGGAGAATCAGAGCCGGCGCTCCATCTTCTGGTCATTAGTGGTACTACGTCCCCCACGGGCACACGCTTATTACGTGCCTTTCTCACTCGGCCAAAGACAAAATGCATTTCGTGGTTCGGCAAAAGCATTGCGTGATTCCACCGAATCAGTTTAATCCGCGAAATGACTGTGTATCATTCATGAGATGCATTTCATCCACAAAATGACTTCCTTTCACTCATGAAATGCATATTGTACACATAATGAATTAATTTAGTTGGCAAAATGCATCTCGTCCACAAAATGACTTTCTTTCGATCATTTAGTTGACAAAATGTTTTATTGATTAGGCTATAACCGCGTATTTGATGGTTAGAGGAGTTAAATATAAAGTTATAATGAATTAAACATAATCGCTATTTGAACTAAATACAGTGGTACCTCAGTTCTCGAACTCATTATAACTCGAATTTCTTAAAAGTCGAAGCAACCAGTTCGAAAAAAAATACCTAGAGCTCTATGTGAATCTCAGAAGTCAACCCGTGAACGCCGACCTAAGATAACTTGTACAGTAAGCGCGGGGAAATGAGTCACGCAGCACGTCTCTCAGCGGAAACAAAGGGTAAAGCTTCAGTCTCAGCCTCGCATTCGCTGGGATAGCATCGTGGATGTTTACACTAGCCAAATACATATATTTAGACAGTAAAAATACATTTAGACAATGATAGACAGTAACGGTAATTATTATTATATAATAAAATACATTTAAAAATAAAGATCTTATTAACTATTTTAATATTAATAATAAACCATTAATACATTTAATTATAATAAAATTGTCGTGCCGAGCGGGACATAACGGAGACAAAGGCGTAGACGTCAGGGTATCGGGGAATACTGGGTTTAATTACAGGTAAGGCAGGCAAAACGCAGACGGACAATACAATGACCGGACTGGGGAAACAAACTGAAACGCGTACGAAATACAGAGAGCTAATAAAAACAACCAGAAACAGCTGATCACACGGGGGTTAACGAGGGGGCGTGGTACCCGGAAGGAGCAGACGAGGGCAGGACACATTGTTTTTTTTTTTTTTTTGTAACATTACACATTGTTTGGATACATTTATTTTCTTACTTCACAAATTTGTTTTGATAAATGTGCTTAGATGTGTTTAGTACAGTATATGCTCTTCTTGTTTTATCCGGTTCATTTTGTGTTTAAATGCTAAAAAACATATTTAGGTGTAATTTCTTTTAGTGGAGCGGGAAGCAATTAATTGGTTTTCCATTATTTCTTATGGGGAAAATTCGATTGAACTGGATCCGGAGTTAAGTTCGAGTTCTGAGGTACCACTGTATGTGGATTTCTCGAAGTAATAAAATCATGCCGGTTAAGAAAACATTACTATCGATCTGCATATACACTTATAATCGAACATGGTATTTTGGTTAAATATATTGGTTATAAAGTTAAATGTAAATGATTCTTATTGCTAAAACCACATCTTTAAAAAAACATTCATGAACGTATTTTATATAAGAAATAACAAATAAAGGATGTGGCTTTAGAGCTGAATAAACATTAATAATCTAATAAAACAAAGCTAAATATAAACGATTTCTTAATAATTATTAATAAAAAACACTTTTGTGAATCATTTGTAATCGTATTTTATTCATGTGAACTATTGCAGCAGCGGTATGAATGAACTTGGAACATCTGCGATACCTTGAAACGTACGGGGTGCCGTGAAACGGACAGGGTACCCTGAACCTGCATTATCGCGATAGCATCATCGGTCACGCAGCTGAGCAATACGAGTCTGGGGGAAGAGATTTGGCATGATACACCCCGTACAGGATTTCATATTTACTTTGACGATATTCAAAATGTTTTTTCAGAACTTTGATCAGTGTTTGACACCGCTGATTTAAGGCATTCAAGTTACAAGTTTATGGACAGTGGAAGTTAACTTGAGACCGCCAAAAAGCCGGAGCAAAAAGCCATGCTCACACGGGGTGAACATTCAAACTCCATACACATGCATGGTACAGATGAAATAGGCTCAAAAAAGGCTCCAAGAAAGACACACTGAAAACTATGGCAATTTCAGTTGCCATCTTAAAAAAAAAGAAGATTAAAACCTCATGATGTGTGCCAGGCCATTGGGAAAAAATATATGTAGGGAATGACATGTTTTAATATATTTTTACAGATGTATATAAATGTATGACTGTGTCCATTGTCCTGAATGACACTGTCTAAAGTAAGAAGAAAACACTGGAATGATTTGAGAATGTGGCCAAGCAAATATATGAACGTGCATTACATATGGTACCATGCAAGATAATACATTAAGAAAATAAAACGCATGACATCTAGCAAACTAAAATCTATTTTTAACAATATTTTGACTTAAACACTGAACCTGACAGCTTTTGCCAGGAGGTACAGATTGTATGGCATGACAGAAGTGAATCGAGTCTGTGCCAGTATATAACAACATTTAAAAAAAATAGTAGTCATTAGTGCATGTTAACAGCATGTCTTGGGACATGCACTATAGTCACATTTAATTTTACTTCAGTACATCTAGCCATTGGTTACCAACAAATTCTTATCCAATCACCTGTGACTTCCTCCAGGATAAGTAGCTGTAAGATGGATGGATGAATGCATACCTACCCTGAATTGCAGTGAGCCATCTTGGAATGAAATAAAGTCCATCACAATATATAAGAATGTTAAAATCAAGAAAATATTAATCAATGCATTTACATTAACGTTTATATATTTTTTCAGAACTTTCAGGGTGTAACTGTCAGGTATACGGTGGCACAATGGATCTATGGCACCAAAGATTGTGAGTCTGAAACCCTCCTGTACTCTGTATATATGCATGCCTTGGGGGAGCAAATGTCCCTACAATGATGTAAAACCTGTTAACTTGTGGGGACATTTTTCAGGTCCCTACTATATAAACCTCAATTTAGTAAAAATCTGTGAAATAAAAAAATGCCAAAAGTCTTACATTTTGTTGCTTACGGTTAAGGCTGGGTAAGGTTTATCATAGTTAAGATTAGGGTCATGGCCATAGAAATGAATGGAGAGTCCCCACAATGATATGAGCATATGAACTGTGTCTGCTTATGCTCATTGATCCTTCTAAATAGCCATCATTGTGAGTTTATCTTCTCTGCAATGGATGGCATCCCATCCAGGATGTACCCCTGCCTTTATGGGTGAATCCCAATATGCGTACTTGACCATTCTTGTGTTCTCATTTACCCATTTTATGTTATCTTCCATTGCCGAAAACCAGTTCCAATAATAAGAACACACAAGTACACGAGGACAGTAAAAATCCCCAGATGCTGGTCTTGCTCCGCCCCATATATCAATTATACCTAGGTTGCGTACTTATCAAATGAGGCCAATCCCATGATCGCAGCATCCTAGTTCGTTCTTGGAAGGCAAATTAGCAAGACTGGTCTTGCCAAGACCACAAGTACTGTCATTGCATTCTTGGTTTTGAGATTAACCCTACGTCCCATGCTGTCCAGGGACGCTTTAATTAGCGTACCTCCCCGTGGTGAAGACCAGGTGCCTCCGCTAAAAAGATGTTTCAAATAATCGATAACTTTTACCGTTGTAATTCCCCCTCCCTCTCAGGTCGACAAATTTTACCGTCGAACCCCGCCCCCGGACACATTTTTCTGTCTCCTACCCCCACCCTCTGGTGCACAACTTTTACCGTAGTCTGCACACTCCCGCTCGAAACCTACACCATCGTAGAAAACAGTACGGAGGCCTCTCACATTTCAAACAGCCCAGGAGCCTCTAACCATGTAAACGTGCCTGTGATGCTGCCTAGGATAGGATCCAGGTCCCCTAGCGACCCTGCCCACCAATAGCGATTAGAAGATGGAAGGATGGAACTATTATGTAATTCATCCTACAGCTGAATTTCAGCAACTTACGTGCAACTAAGTTTTCTAATAAAACCCCTCCTATTGAGGGAATAACGTGACTATATTCATGACCGAGGCCGGTATCCTACAGTACAGCAAGGAAAGTGCAGATTCTGTTCCGCGTGTGATGGGTTATTACACACGGTACCAAACAGCATCGAACTCACCGTGAACACCATTTGTTATGAGTAAATCTATTAAGTACATACGCATTATTTGGAAAGCTTTAGCTTGTGCCTTCGATTAAAATACAGAATTTTAATCGTCAATTCAGAACGCAAGCCAGGTAATTAAGTTAATATTTAAGAAGCATCGTTTTGCTTTGTCTACGGCATATATTGTGGTTGTAACTAAGATCAATTTAAAACGCGCAAACGGCATTTCACATTAAGCAGTTTATACAAAAAACACATTCATGGTTTAAAAAGAAAGAAAAATGGTTACTTAGAGTACTGTATATTCTCCAGTACATCAATCAAGCGGGATCAAATCCCGAAACAAAAGCTAAATCTAACCTATAACATATAGGTTGGTCCGTATGCCTGAAATGCCGGTCTGCCAACTTTGATCAGCTGGCAGGCGTGAGATTTTCGAGATTTCCATTTCCATTCCATGTATGTAACAGTTTTATTACCTTGTAAATAGTCTGTCGGGTTTGCAAACTACCCCAAAGCTTTTGATGCTGCCAATTTTAAGTTTAGAATGTAATAATATAGATTTGCCGTAAGATTTCTTGCGTGAGCGTGAGAGTGCAGGCAGCCCTGGAAATGAATTTTAATTCAAAAAAGCGTTAACGAAACTTGTACAGTATGTGGGTTTGGGTACACAAAAGATGCCACTTAGTAAACATAAACTCGAATTGGGATTTACGTTTTATCCCCGGCTCACTTACCACCCCCAGGTTCATCTGCTCTGCCGTGAGCGAGGGCGCCGCGATAGTCCCGGATAAAAACCAAAAAACTGGGACCAGAAACATTTCTGGTAGGATTATCCAAGCGATCAGACCCTCCGCTTCCTAAGATTCAGGCTTCATTTCGCCTCCAATCCACATGCGCTCAAAACTACCTCGGCATATGGGTCCAGATACTTTTTGCATTGTGTCCATACACAGTCACTATTAAACGCAGTATATTATAAAGCTGCCTTTCTGCTTCAGGCGAACAGGTGTAACATTTAGAATTTCTTATTCGGCGATGCGGTGGAAAACCAATTAACTTTAAAATGAAGAATCCATCTCAAGAAGAGGAAAAAAACGTTTAATGCATGTTAATTCAAGTGTCTTGCGTGATAATAAACCCTGTCATTTTTAAGGGCCATATTAAATAAGTCCGGTTATGAGAAAGTTGGCGAGCGCAAAGAAGCCAGCGCTCGTCCAGTCTCTAACAATCCCCTCTCTGTTTAACGGGAGCCGGCGAGCGGAGTCTGTGACTTAGCTGCGGCGTTTTCGGGAGCTAGTCTTTGCAAAAGCTACTAAATACCCGGGAACGGTAGGGGGTTGGGTTTTGGGGAGGCTGGTGCTAGTGGTTGTGGGGGGGTTGGGGGTTCTGTCCAGCTAAAATATGGACCCTTTTGAATTATTGATTCGCCGCCTGCCATACTGTGGTGTCAGAGATGTCAGATAAGAGGAACCAACTGCACCGCTGATGACCGACTTGATCCGTCAAACCAAACATTATTTCCATAATCACGTTATTGTCCGATTGCTGTGCGTCTGACCTTCACTGTCGAACGGGCAATTTAACAGTGCAATATACATAGTATTTCTATAATACAGCTATCTGTATATTGCAGTTTAAAATAATATAAATGTGTGAAAACGAAAACCAAACCTTTATTTTCATCTGATCGGTAAGGTTTTAAAATGCAGAAGTAGCCTATATGTTCGGTGATACTGTTTAATTTGTGAGACGCATCTATTACTGTATTATGGTGTTCATTTCAGTAAAGGCATGATATCGAAACATGCACACGTGTTCTTAAAAACCTGTGATTGTTCCGGACAAAAACAGAGACTTTAAAACGGTACGAGAAACTCCTCGTTTAACTCGCGATGTGAAGAGTGCTTAGATTATGTTCTTTCCCGTTTCGTCCTGATTCAGGGATCAGGGAAAGCTGACCGACTAGCCTTGTTACATGGGCAGTTTTAAAAACTCCACTGTTTCGTACCGAGCTCACTTGTGCTTCAAACCGATAGCGTGCCATGGACTGCCCTTGCCCTTCAAACTGTTTGCAATAATCATTAGCCTAAAGAAATGTCACCCAGATTTGCTGCGATTTGCAGCATACAAAATGGTTTATGTAATTTGTCTGTTAATGCGTAGAGTCACTTTCATAATGTTGTTACCACGCAGGGAAATATAGCTGGTTTCTACTGTGCTGATTGCTTAATATCATGCCTCCTGACTGCTACCCCTGCACTTTGTGGGGTGTGTGTTCACATGATGTTTACCTACATTCTGCCTTCTGTGTCAGATATGTGGCGTCAAAGCTGTGAGTGGGGCGTGTGTCCCACTCTGTGCCAAAGTGCTGCATTATATCCATGCACCATAATGCCCTCACCCCCAGTATCTAAAAGAAGGGATGTTCCTGTTTGTGATACTCAGAGCACTTCTTTCATGTCCCCTGATGTTGATGCAACAGCTTCAGTCACATCATTTCCCTTCCCTTCATTTCCTTCCCTTTCCTTTCCTTTTCTTTCCTTTCCTGTCCTATCCTATCCTATCCTTTCCTTTCCTCTTCCCTTTATTTCCTTTCCTTTCCTGTCCTATCCTTTGCTTTCCCTTCCTTTCATTTCCTTCCCTTTCCTTTCCTTTCCTGTCCTAACCTTTGCTTTCCCTTCCTCTTCCCTTCCTTTCCTTCCCTTCCCTTTCCTTTCCTTTCCTGTCCTATCCTTTGCTTTCCCTTCCTTTCCTGTCCTTTCCATTGCTCTTCCTTCCTTTCCTTTCTTCCCTTTCCTTTGCCTTCTTTTCCTTTCCCCTTCTTCCCTTCCTTTCCCCTTCTCTCTCCCCTGC
The DNA here is from genome assembly GCA_026777045.1 of Hyperopisus bebe. NCBI lineage: Eukaryota > Metazoa > Chordata > Actinopteri > Osteoglossiformes > Mormyridae > Hyperopisus > Hyperopisus bebe. The sequence continues at coordinate 7,863,443 of JAODJW010000040.1, read as the reverse complement.
TCCACCCCAGCACTGGGCTCTCTTGATCCATCCTTAGGGCTTCGTGCACAGGGACTTCTCTCCCCCTGCCGGTGTTTACAAGTTTCTTGTATCATGTATCCTGTTACTGCTTTGCCAGACTCCTCCATCTCCCTGAATAGTACAACAAACTCTGTCTTTCCCAGTGGCTGCCTCTTATAATTAGGCTCCCCACTCTACCAGCATGTCTTGGTTATGGGAATATACAGTACTGCAACTACAGCATCACAATAGCAGCAATAACATCACAGTTACAACTGAAATAACAACAATGCATATAGAATATTACTATTCAGAATAAATAAATAATACTCTTCAGGATTATTTTATTGAAAAGGGAAGGGGGGCACCTTTATGGTGTCTAGATGGTGAAATATCTGTGTAATTTTTAGAGGATAATGTGCTGCAAAAGATCTGTAGAAATCAAACATGATATAAGACAGAATAGCACTCTCTGTTTGACCTCTTGTTAATCAGTTGTTTTGCAGTAACCTACAAGCTTGGAATAACCAGGCAAGCATCTTTTCAGCAGAAATTGCTTGTTTTTATTTATTGCATTATCTATTTAGCTGACTCCCTGTTTAGCTTCTTTTGTATTTGGGGGAGCATCTAAGTAACAGTGTGTGGCTCGCTGGGGGGCTATGATGCTGTGAAGGTTGTCAGTTCAAATGCCATGATCTGCGACGTAATGTCACCACTGGGGCCATGAGCAATGTGCAGTGCTGATCCTGCTTTTTCAGTTATACATCACTTTTGATAATAGGATCTACTAAATAAATATCAATTCTTTCCTTCTGGTCCATTATAAACTTCAGAATTTTGCTGCCTATTATTAGATGGCAAGTGTTTGCAAAATGTTGGAAAAAATCATGACATTCACCCAGAGATTGGATGAAATCACCCCTCTCTGAGCTCTTTTTTCAGATCAGGAGAATGGAAAAAAAATAGAAACCAAGGATCTCCTTCAATTAAAGTAGTCAGTAAGTAGGCATTAAGATCCAATTGCAGTTCTGTGAGATGGAGGGCAGTTGGTGGAATACACTGGAATGCACTGGTGCTATAATGATTACTTGTTTGTTCCAAAATTAATATAATTCCATTTAGAAAACGGACCACTTACAATACATTAGACAGCAATTTCAGCAGCAGGCATGATGTGGAAAGGCAGTATTTGTGCAAAAATGCTTAGAAGAAATGTAAATTGCAGGCAATAAAAGAAAATGAAAATTAAATTAGGGAAAAGCAAAGATCATTGCTGATGCAGAAGAATGGATGTTAGAGAGCTGTCTTTAGGAGATGTAAAAGACAAACACAACTAACTCTAATGTTCCTAATCCTGCCAGGGACACGATCCTGCCTGATAGGAAAGCTTTAACTAATTTTTCTACCATGCAAAGCGTAATGCTGTATTACACAATAATATTGTGGATTAGGCACTTTGCACATGTCCCTGTTCTAGCCGAGAATTAATGCTCGCTATTTGGTATTTTGCTCACCTGCCGGGACCACAGAGCCAGGATGAAGCTAAAGACGTGTGTCAGCAGCTCGGTCTGTTTCCACATCCTCCAGAGCATGCCGACAGTTATTGTCACTGTGAGGATAAATCGTCACTTTGTTAAAACAAGGTGTCGCCTGTAGTGCACTCAGCTAATGTGTCTTATGATCTTATGAACTCAGTTGCCAGATTGGTTTTGTTTTGTCTATTATTTCCTGTAGACATTTCATATCATTTATGTGGGTTGGAACACAATGTCTTTCCGAAAAGTGAGGTGAACCACACGCAATTTATTTTGCACACAATAGTTAAAAATCACTTTCTTCCTTTGACATTTTTCATTTTTAAATGGAAAGCTGTGAAGCTCTGAAGTAATGATAAGATGAAGTGATGGATTACTGGACTACTCCTTGATACCTAATGATAAAGAATAAAAAAAGTTAATTGGGTTTTGACCTGGGGTGGCACAGTGGTTAGCAGTGTTGTCTCATACCTCTGTCTGCCATGGCTCCATGCATGTGGAGTTTACATGCTCTCCCCATATCATTATGACACCAGTTTCTCTCCAGGGTCCAAAGACATGCTAAGGTGAATTGGAGTTACTGAATTGGCTGTTGGTGTGCATGTGTGTTTCAGGGTCAGGTCGTGTTGTTTCCAGCCTTTCGTGTCCCTTCCCCGTTTGGCCAGCAGGCATCGCTGGCCATCCTGTCCCTCCTTTCCGCCTTTGTGTTTTCTCCTGCTCCCTGTTCCTCAATGCGTTGAGCCATGCGGCTGCCTGCAATTCCCTTTGTCACGTGTTCAAATCCCACCTCCACTGTTTTTGTAGATTTTGTTCCCTTGTGTGTCAATTGTATTCATTCTGTCATGCCTTGCGGTGAAGCGCAAACCAGGGAAACAGGGAAAGGAGCTGCAGGATCGGGGAACCAGGGATTTATTTGAAAAGCAACACTAAACACGAGGAAAATAGCAGGCAGTAACATCAATGACAAGACAAGGGAAACATACTTGAACGCTGACTTAAATACACAGGACTAATTAACAACAACGAGAAACAGCTGGTAGACACGGAGATTCCACACGAGGTAGCGAGGGGGTGTGGAATATGGGAGGATCAGATGAGCGGGGCATGACATTATGACTGTGTTCTGTGATGTGTTGGTGCTCTTGGGTTGTTCCCTTCTTTGCATCCGTAGCCTCCAGGATAGGCTCTGGACCCTCTGTGACCCTGAATAGGATAAGTGGGTACAGAAAATGGATGGACCTTAAATTTGGGTTTATCTCCTCTAGGGACTCTGTGGGTAACCTGAGATGTGATGATTGGCATTTTTAAATTTGTCTTTGAAATTTCCCCTGCATTCACCTGGTCTGGAATGGCCAATTAATCTTAGGTCTTTCTTCAGCATCTGACACCCATGCCAAATCCGAAAGTGTGTGAAGACTGGTGCTTCCTATGATGTGCATGCTGTCAGCCTTCCGCTTCATTTCGCTTTATAGTCTTCAAGTTTCCTAGAGTGACATAATGCTCAGAATACGTATACACCACCCACTCCCCCCAACAGGAGGCACATCTGTTGGCTGATGAGAGGAGAGGACCCCAGCCATCTTACCCATCCAATAGAAACAGGAGGTACTTCACATTCTACGGGTCTCCTTCTTTGACTGGTGTGCAAATGAAAGAGAGAGAGAGCGAGAGAATTTGAGTAAGTGATGTGAAAAATGTGAATTTTTATGAATGTTACTGTCCAAATACATCTAGTGAGGCTTCTGGACACATCCTCAGTGATGTTCCTGCAATTACTGGGTGTTTCGGATCTGTCAGCATCATACATGGTCCTCCAGGTGCCCCAGCTGGGGTTGATAAGACCTCAGTTTGTGTCCAGGTGGCTGACTTGCTACTGCCCTCTCTTTTGCCTCTTTTGCTCTGCCAGATCAGTGGTATTGCAGATGGCCCTCCACTTCCTCTCTCCTTTGATGCCCGGCTAACTGAAGGCTCTAGTTAATGATCAGAGGGTTATAAAGTGTATTTGTGTTGCATTATAGTGAAGCATGAGCAGCTAGAAGCGACGGCTCAGCTCTCATGCCTCATTGTTTTGTTGCCTGGTTCTCCTGACCCTAAGAGTGCCAATAAAATTTCCCCACTCCATTCTCCAATCCCCTGGTTTAGCTGACGTTGTTACCCAAAGCAATGTACAATTGAGAAAGCAGGGTCAGTAAGTCGCTGGAGAAATTTGGGTTAAGCTCAGGGCCCCAACGGTGACATCATTCTGGCGAGCGTAAGATTCTCCAATCTCCTTGTCCAGCTACCATCCAAAGTACGTGATTGTTACTGTGTTTTCACAAATGTGTGATCCCGTATGTTATGTTGTTTAGTCGTTGCCTTGCAAATAAATAAATGTGGCAAAACATTTTTGTTTTGATGGAACTGGGGGGGCTGCCAGGGAAACCTTGAACCCCCAGAGGTGCTTTGTCACTATAAACCCCACACAAGTCATTTTTGTTCCTTTTATCTGTCTCCATTACCTCTTGGGTTTTCCTGATTGCACAGCGAGTTATGTCAGTTTGTATACGTGTATGTAAAGCACTCTTAGGCAAATGTTACTTTATAAATAAAAACGAAAGTGAATTCACTGGGGGGGGGGGGCTGCAGAGTCGGGCGGTATTTAGCAGGGGCGCCTCACTCCTCTGCCACCTTGCATAGTAGAAGCAGATATAGAAAATGGATGGATGGATGGATTGATTCATTGGAACCTAACTCAGTTTATTTTGTCTCAGTGCATCAGGTGAAAAAAGACCTTAAACACAATACCTTTAAATTAACCTAACTGTGTGCTCTTGTACTTCCCACTAGCTTGCTGTGTCTCATTGGCCTGCTGTGTCTCATTGGCCTGCTGTGTCTTTGCCCATTGTGGGAGCATTCTTCGGCACATTCTTCCTGGACAGTGCTCACCATCTCCATGTCATCCTCAGGCAGCCAGCTGTCCATCCTGCTCTGTCTCTGATGTCTGGTCTTGCAGACAGAATCTCCCCAGGTCAGCAATGACGAAACTGAATTGTGCTTCAGTCACGGGCGGATCTGACAGGAATTCAGCTCAGTAGTTAAACTATTCACCAACATCATGTTCATGTTCCCACACCTTGTATATCCTATATCCAACCTCTTCTTAAAGGGGACAGCGTTACAGCAGCAGATGACTGTGGTGACATTTCCCCCAGTGTGTAGAAGACACTGTAATTAAACCCCATCTCATCATTGTTTTGTAATCATGGGATTTTCTTTTTTACATAGTTAAGCTGTTAAGCACTCTGTACTGAATATATTTCTGACCTCACCAATCTGTGTACCTGTGAGGTCTTGCATGTCCAAAATATGGTTTATTTTTTGCCGTAGTAAATGGCCACAGTAAAGTATGAATTCCAGTCTGCAGCATATGCAAATGGGACAATCCTACATTTCTTTTCACAGGGCAGAATCAAAACATGTGAAACAGGAAACCAGCTGTAACGCATAATACACGGACTTATTCTCTTATGCTGGGGGTCTCAGTGGGTAGATTGAGGTACGGAGCATTGGAGGTATCATAAACCGTTTTGGGGGGCCGGGCGGGGGCACATGATGTCCACTAAGTATTAAATCGAGCTCATGAAATCCCTAACATGTGAGCACAATGTAGTTTTTTTTTCCATTTTCTGTTTCAAATTAATGAAGTCGTGCTTACATTTTGTTTATTTGTACCCGCAAAGCCATCAAGTTTTTAAATGCATTAGTACCGAAAACCGTAAATGTCTAAATGTGAACTAAATGACCATAACGTGTAGTTTCGTGAGCTTGAGCTAGATTTAATACGTCGTGGACACGTTAAGGTAAATTGCGCACGATTAAATATAAAAAAATATAAATAAACCCCTGCAGGGCTCCGTATGATTGTCATTTGCCCCTCAACATTTCTTGTTGTTAATTCTGCAACAGCAAATTGGGAAAGAAACAAATTAACTTTTCTCAGAGACTGAATTATACCACAGCTGATTGCTAATTATTGGACAAAGTGAATTGAAGTACTAATTGTGCATTAAACATTTAAAAAGTAAAGAAGCAGAAAGAAAAAAAAAAAGCAAAATTTTGTCATCCTGCAATACAGTGGCCAGGTTAATTTTCTTAATCATAATATATAACAAACAACAACATGATAATAATAAAAAATAATAATGGCATTATTCTTCTTCTTCTTCTTCTTATTATTATTATTATTATTATTATTATTATTAACATTTAACAAGAAATTGCAAATACACGTATAACTTGTAAGCATTTTTGACCGCCAGTGTACTTCCCAGTCGAGATGTTTTTAACATATACGTGGCTTAGGCCTACATGTCTTCTCAAAGATAATGGAGTCTGAATGGTACAAGAGGCCAAAGTCGAGAGCCACACAGTCAGGAGAATCTGGTAGTACCAGAGAATTTGGGACAGTTGGAGACTTAAATCCTTTTTAATGTCTGAAATTAAAATTGAACACCTGAACACTCTGGCTTCACTTATGCGCTGCCTTATTCCAGACCCAGGTTAGCAAGCCTCTGTAAGCGACCATACCGCCTTAGGCGAATAGAGCGTTTTTATTTCATACCATGTGCTCAGCGGTAGTCCCTGTAAAGCGTGTGTAAAATGACTGGAACATGACAGGTGTGTCTGTTTTGGATGGCCGACATCCAGTGATCGTCGAGAGGCAGGATGAAATGGAGCTGTCCCACCTTTCGAGTGCTGACACAATCCCCCTTATCCATTCCGCACCGACGCACACTGAGATGATATACAGTACAGTATTTAAAGTGCGTGCTACCTCTGAGGGTTCAGCAGAAATGCATTTCCTGAAGTCCTAATGCATGCGAAATAAGAAGTCATCACAGTACGGTAGCGCTGGTGAGATGGCCCCGCATAACACAGCCTATTAGCATTTTCCGGCATGCTCGCCAGCCATGTAAATAGCCCAGTGCGTAATTATTGTTAGAAATAGTAGTGCTGCCTCTTCGGTTTATGTAAGTGTGTTTACCTGTGTGTGTCTGTGCCAGTTACTCAGTTTCAGTGTTCTCTGTAAATATTTACAGTACCTTGTGTGTGAATTACAGTCCAGCATCAGATTTCATTGTGTTTTTGAGGGTTTTTGCTATGTTGAAACCATATTATCTGGTCTGGTCTCTGCCGCTGTTTTGCGCTACAGTAGCTTTAATCAGTGCAACATTTTTATAAGGCAATGCTGCTACACATATGTGCACATTAATTGAAACAAATTATTCAGGTTATGTGCGGAAGGGCCACAATTAAGATGGACATCAGTCAGGTTAACCCATACTTGGGTCCTGATTTAGGACCTGGTGGACTGATAAAATTTGGGAATAACCCAGAATGAAGCTTCTATCCTTCACAAGGCACACACACCATTCATGCATATGGAGAATTTGACAATTGCAATTAACCTCAGCATGTTTTTGGACTGTGAGGGGAAACCAGAGAACCTGAAGGAAACCCCACAACCTCATGGGGAGGCGCCTGAACCCCTGTGCATTCAATTGAAACAGTTGGATTAGTAAAACACAGTACACCCAGCTCTAACCCCACCTGAGCAGGCCTGCCAGTCTGTGGGCACAGCACCTCCCCTGTCTATCCACTCCGCATACTCTCTGCCCTGTGGCTGTGCAAACTAGCTGGTCTCAGGCCACTGCACACATGCCTGTGTGACATTTCTTAAAAATTAATTTGCACAAGAGCAAATGAAGCACTAGAATATAGGCTAGATAAACTAGGTTGCTAGACAACAGAAAGTCTAAACAACTAATTTTGCTATATTATTTGGCTGGTTAACTTTCAGCTAATCAATGGGTTAAACACTTCCAAATAAACGGCTCATCTTCCAGTTATCAAAATGAAATAAATATTCTGTTCCAAAATGTTTTGTAGTGGAGTAACGAACAGTACTCAGATTTATGCATTTGCAGCACTGGGGGTTTTAACCTTAGTGTCACGTTTGGTCAGGAAGAGAGACAGGGATCCAGGAATGCGGTGAGAACAGGAGTTTAATGGGTTGACACAGGACAGAAAGCGGCAACAGCAGGGTACACTCTTCAGCCTCGGTGCCCGGATCGCGAGCGAGGGACGGGGGGGGGGGGGGGGGGGGGGGGGGGGGGGGGAGTGCCCCATCCGGGGAGGTTGACAGGCAAGCAAGGGAGAGACATGCAGTACTTGCAGTTGCAGTCCAGAAGCAGAGGTCGTTACCAGGAAGATCCATCCGACGAAGAGGCACAAGACTGGATCACACAGGGAGGGATGAATAGGAGGTGCTGGACTCGGCGGGACAGGTAGGTCAGGTACGGGATCTGGACTGAGGGAGGAAGGCAAAGAGGTAAGGAACAAACACGGGGCTAACAGGCAGAGGGCGTGGGCAGGCAGATTGCTCATTAGGGCTTTGTGACATAAGAGCAATACTTCACAAGTGTTGCTTGGGCTTGTTCTTTTAAAGGCAGTTAATTATTCCCTGATGCAGTGCACCTGTCTGGCCCCGCCCCTGTGGGCGTGACACCTACTGTAAATAGACATGGGAATTCAGAAGCTCTTTTTGGAAAAGGCAGTTTAAAACCCAAGAACTGATTAGAGTTAAAGCAGATTAATTTTAGCATGGTTTCACAGCACTTTGCCATTTATTTCTTTTTTGAGCTGCCAACACCTACAATTAAAGATAGACTTATAGAAGCAGTGGCAGATTTTAGCAACACCTTCAATTGTATAATTAAAATGGAATAATACAATCCAACGAAAGCCAATCCAAGCACTGACCAAAGCAGGAAACAATTAAAAAGACACGAGACCATCAAAGAGATGACAGTCGTGATTGCTGACGCAGTTTGGGGGCATTAACATCCCAGATCTCCAATCTAATTACAAATCAGTTTGCAGCTCGCTGCTACAAGAGTGTGGATACAGTTTATGGATGTGACATATTTGAGAGGAGGTTACTCATACCTTCACTGTGGCCTTTGCTCCACAGATGTCAGTGGCTTACCCTGAAGTGTAGCTATGACTTGTTGTCACAGAGCAACAGGTCAGTTAAAGGAAACAGCAAAATCTTCGTAATGGTGATTATTATAGTCATTATAATTATATTATTACTATGTTCAGCTGATACTTTTACCTAAGGTGACTTACAACTTGTTCAATAGCAGAAATATTAAAAAAAACTGCCATGTAGCATAAATTTCGGTTCCACTGTATTTTGACCCTGCCATTGAGCAAATACTGTAAATATGAACACTGCCTTTATTGTCAATACTTTTTTTATTTGGCCCATATGGATGAATGAATAATCAATAGTGGAAGTGATTCACAGCTTTTAGCTGCATAATCCAAATTCTTCACAGGGAGGCTGGGAAATGGCAGTAGGATGGAAAGATGATGGAGGACAGAGGGTGTGCGGACATAACAGCCTCGCTTTTAGATGAGGCAGGAGAGCTGTAATTACTCTCCTGAATTGCAAGGCTGGCCTAAGTGCATGTAACTGAGGTAACTTTAAACTCCCACTGAGCAAAGTTCCTTTTACTGTAATTAGATATTTTATTTGAGCATACATGACTAGATTAAATACGTTCCTCCAAGAGTAGTTAAAACCAGGCCTGTTTTTCAAGACCCAACTTCTGTTTCAAAACAAAGCAAAGTTTGTTGTAAACAAAACAAAGAGGCTGTAATATATAAACGCTCTGAATATGGACATGTATGCTGTAATAGATAGATAAGAAATCATTTTAGTTATTTGCTTTAATTATGAATCATTACACTGAATGTTTATGTATGCTGCATACTGGATAAACAGAGGGATGGATGAAGTGTTATGGGAAAGCATAGTTTTTTTGTTATATCTCATTTCGTACTCTTAAAGAATACCTTTTCATACTCTTATAGCTGTCATTAAAATGCATGTGACAAATATAAACACACTGTCACCAGATCTGTTAGTATGGATGTAAGCAAGGTGAACATTGTCTGAATAATAAAATATTGAGGACACAGAGCAAGGATGATGGGACTTTCTGGCACATGTGTGAGTGGTTCAGTGAGAATGGACACTGCTCCTGTTAATAGAAGGTTGCTGGTTCAAATCCCATGGTTGGAAAAGTGATGTCTCTGTTGGGCCTTTAAGCAAATCCCTAATCCACCAATTGTTTCACAGACTGGCTGAGCCTGCTTTTTCAATTGTGTATCACATTAGGTTGAATCAATGTTCTATGGGGGAATTGTGTGGTTCAGTGTGTTTGGACTATTGTGATCGGAAGGCTATAGTTTGAATCCCAGTCATAGCAGCTCTTTATCATGGATAGACAAGCGCCTGCTAACAGAAAATAAAAGCTGAAAAACAAGTACATTCAATGGCCAATATATGGAAATCTTTCATATATAGCAGTGTTTCCTAACCTGGTCCCCAGGAAGCCTCAGGCAGTCCACATTTTTGCTCCCTCCCAGCTCCCTGCCAGACAGGCAGCAAAAACATGGACTGTCTGCGGGACTTTGAGGACTGCATTGGAAAACACTAATGTATAGGGTGGCTCAGTGGGTGGCAGTGTGGGCTCATACATTCCGGGTTGTAGGTGTAGAAATCTCTTTGCAGCAGTTTCCTCCAGGGACTGTCACTTTGTCCCACAATCCAAAAACATCCGATTAGGCAAATCAGTGTCTCTGGATTAGAGCACAGTAAGTGCCTCACGACGGACTGGCATCCTGACTATGGTGCCGTCTGACTCGTGTCCTGGTTTTCCCAGGGATAGGCTCCAGGCTCTCCACGATCCCTGTACTGGGTGAATAATTACGGAAAATGGATGGATGTTTCAGCCTGAATGTAGCATGGTAGCATGGTACTGTTTTGGCCTCATTTGTTTCCGCACATGTCACTACACTAATATTTATAAGGAAAAAAAACAAGACCGCTGTGTTTTCGTATTTTTGGGAAATCATGAATTTTGTATGAAAATATGCCAGAGAGACAAGTCACAAACATTATGCAATGTTGCCAAATGAAGGATTGCTTGGGATTTACATCATACCAACTGCTGTATGTTTCATATTTATAATAAAATTTTTAAACACTTAACTTCTACACGGTTGCAGTGTGCCAGGAGTCTATCCCAGATACCCCTTCTGATAAATATGAAATATTCAAAAAATGTAACATCCACTTGATTTCTCAAAAAAAGCAAACTACTTGTATTTTATCTTGATTTGTTTTAATGTAACCAGTGTCTTTATTTTCATGTTATTCAGCTTCCCTAAACTCTGTCATTCTTATCCACAAAAGTGGAGCGTCTGTGAAAAACAACAATGGTTTCTATGCATGTCTGCCAGCTCCCAGAAGAGCAATCAATAAAGCACTGCCATTCAATACCAGCTCCACGTAATACAATGGCCGTTACAGATGTTTATCGAGCACAGTATCTTAACACACAGGGAAAACACATAAAAATAAATTATTCTTTTCTCCATTCTTTTTCACTCAATTGGATTTTTCTCCAGTCAGGCATATATATTAGCCTCTGCAAGCAAACACTCATCATATCCCCTACCTTAATATTTAGCCAGATCAGCTGTGTCTGCAGTCTTAGTGCAGTGGAAAAGTGACTGTTGGCTCCCAGAACTCCCCCCTGGTCTCAACATTTCATTTATTGCTTCCATGGGTGGACCTTTTAAAGACATTGCCGATATCAACTCAAAATAAATCACATTATAACGATAATGTAACCAGCTACTCCAGCCTGCAGATTTCCCAGAACTGTAATGGAAACTTTAAGATACTTTAGCTGTTATTTCGTTTACTCCAGTCTGGCTGCTTTTTAAACTGTATGCTTAAATTCATCTTCTACTTTATAAACGCTGCCTGATGATATCCACAGAATGCACCGATGGCATCCCGAATGGCCACAAAATGCATAATAATAATAATAACAAGCAGCAACAGTAGCCCAGTAAATGAGATCGTATTGATTAGTCTGACATCATTCACCCTGGAAGCGATCCCAGGCATTGTGAGGAATGCGGAGGCAATAATTTCATTCTTGACTGCACTCCATAATCTTCAGGGTAAACAGAGAGGACATATACATGTTTGTTTGGAATGTGCTGCATGTTTCTTTGAAGCTGGTTACTTCTGCAGTATGTTCTTTTTGTTTAGTTTTGGGGGCAACAGGATGTTTATGATGTTTATCTTAACAATAGTTAGGTCTTTGCCTTTCTTAAGGCCTGTTCAGTTTGTAGCTGTCTCAAAGGAACAGAGGAAGTTGCCCATATTCGGAATACACTGGACAGTTGTCCCCTGGGTACTATCATAAATTCTTTACTCACACCAAGAGTTCACGAAAGGCCCAGCTTGTCTGTGGAGTCTGCTGAAATGCAATGTTTTTTACTTGTAACCTTTTATTTCTGGAAGGATGAGGAAATTTATGAGCTGTGTATGAATGACATTCCCCCCATGATCAGCTACTGCCCAAAGGCGCACGGAGGACACGGAGACCAATGGCTGGAGCCAACATCAATAATGTCAAACTACTTCTGTAAACGGTACAATACTTACATGATTACTGATAAACACATTTATGTTTTGGAATTAAAATGTCATACTATTCCAATTGCAACTAAAGAATCATATAAATGTGCAAAAACAAAGGAGGGACACAACTGGAATAGAATATAAATATACAACTAGAATATAAATATTTCCTTGTGTTTTTTTTCTTGAACAAAGGACTCTGTTGCCAGATTTGCATATTACACAGACATAAACCAATTTTAAAGTCTATTGTATTATGGCAGAAATAAGAAAGATTCTGTTTCAGCTACAATAAATTTAGCATCTAACCAGTTCCAATGATTATTTGAGGGCCTAGACAAATGCACAGCACTGGTACGTACTACACCCAGCAAACACTGAAATGGAGGTCAATAATGCTAATAAAGAGATGTAGCGCAAAGCAATAACCTTTTTTTTTTTATTTACAACAGACAGCAGGCTTGAAGGTGCTGTCGATTACATGGGTACCACATATGTTTTTCATTCCCCTTAAAAAATGACACCTCCAAAACTGCCCTCTTCACAGTGTAAGGAATACACTAGCAAAGTATCTCCCCAGTGTAGTTTCAGTCAATAGCTGGACCAGGAATCATGCCGTGGGTGGGCTGGCGGAAAATCAGGTAGGCCAGTCCCATAACAATCCACTTGGTGACAAAATCGCACTACAGACCCAACTCCATATTTAGTTTTAGCAGTTTTTAAATCACCTGTGGCCAAACGAACAAAGAGCAAGAGAAATCTACTTGTCTATAATCCCGAGATTCCATTTTAGCCATGTGTATGTATGTTTTTAAGGGTATCAGAGCCAAAATCCATATCAAAGTTAAATTCATATAATAAAAGTAAGCGGTTATCATTTGCCTCCGCTAAATTTTTTAGTGGTGTATCTGTTGAGTATTACGAAATTAAACTTTGGAGTTAGCGAATTAGTGGTTTCAAAAGCTAATATTTCAGTTAGCTGTGCCCGACACTGCACTTATAACGATAAGCACATCACCTCAAAAGAAACACAGCACAAATAAGCAAATTTACACTTATATTTTCCTTTTAACTATATAATTTCCATTTCTTGTTGAAGTTACTGAAAATTGCACTAGCGTACGCAGAGCTTAGACATATTAGGCACAGCATGGCAGACAGGCAGACAACTTTTAAATGCTGTTATAGAAATTGAAATGTTACTGTAGCCAGGCTCATTCTACCCGGTACAGTGCAGAGAAGGCAGTCAGGTTATAACAAAAAATACTAAAAATACATAAATTGTATAAAAATACAAATTTTATGAGCAGAGAATTAAACACAAGAACAGTAAGCACTGTATGGTGGACAATATAGATTGCATAGGAGATCAGGTACTGAATATACAGTAGCTGATGGTAAATGAAATACTTGTTTGGCATGACTTTTGCAGTAAACAGAGAAACATTGATTTTTTGTTATAAGTTGTGGGCAGAGAATATGTAGATGTACTGCTTGTGGAGCAGAGGAGAACACTGATAGGTCTAAGTGGAGCAGAACATGAAGCACTTATGGATGTGAGAGGGAGACCTTCTTGGTGTTTTACTGCATATTATATACTTAATCATTTGTTTTGCAATTATGAATTATAAAATATATTTTTTCCCGTCTGTGTTCTAACCAATTATCTTAGACAGAATTTATTTTTATTTAATAATTTTTCATTTTTATTTATTTCAAGTCTATGCACAGATCTCCTGGTCTCTGTTTTGAACTGGTTGTGTTTGTTGTAAAAATGCATTTCCTTTAGTCGTATATGGGTCATTATGGGTGAGCTACATAACGAATAGCATCTGCATTATGAGTGTGGAAGATAATATAAACAGCTATGCTTAACAACTGCTCTGTGAATCTGCATATAAGTGAAAGTGCTTCTACACAAAGCAATAATGTAGTGTCCTTCAGGTAAAATGGTTTCATTGTTATTGTTCAAGGGTTGCGTAAGACCCTGGTATATTTAATAATGTAGCAAAAATTGTCCATCTGAATTGAATGTACTACTGATTGTTAACTATAGCCATCCATTTTCCATTATCCTACTGGGTTGCGGGGGGTCCGGAGCCTATCCCGGAAGCAATGGGCACGAGGCAGGGAACAACCCTGGACGGATTGCAGGGCACACACACACACCATCCACTCACACATACACACCCATGGGCAATTTAGGAACTTGTTAACTATATTAACGCATTAATTCAGATACATTATATTTGGCATGTGGTCTTTATTTTCAAACTTTATATGCATTTACATTTAGAAAAGAATATATAGTAACCAAACACAATTCAGGAATTGTATTTTCTGAAAATAGCTATAAAATGAACCTGAGCTGGTGCGCAAGGTCGTGAAGTTCCTGCTAGATATAGTTGGGCTCACCTCGACGCATGGCTTGGGCTCTGGAACCAGTCTCCTTGAGGGGGGTTGGACCCTCTTCCACTCTGGAGTTGCCCGCAGGGAGCGGGGGTGGGCATACATATTACCCCCTGGCTGGGCGCCTGTACATTGGGGTTTACCGTAGGGGACGAGAGGGTAGCCTCCCTTCACCTTCGGGTGGGGGGATGGGTTCTGACTGTTGTTTGTGCTTATGTGCCATGCGGCAGTTCAGAATACCCACCCTTTTTGGAGTCCTTGGAAGGGGTGTTAGAAAGCGCTCCTCCTGGGGACTCTCTTGTTCTGCTGGGGGACTTTGATGCTCACTTGGGCAATGACAGTGAGACCTTAAAAGTGGCATGATTGGGAGGAACGCCCCCCCCCCAATCTGAACCCGAGCAGTGCTTTGTTGTTGGACTTCTGTGCTCATCACGGATTGCCCATAATGAACGCCATGTTCAGGCATAAGGGTGTTCATATGTCCACCTGGCACCAGGACACCCTAGGCCACATTTCGGTGATCGACTTTGTAGCCATGTCATTGGACTTGCGGCCGCATGTCTTGGACACTCGGGTGAAGAGAGGGGCGGAGCTGTCAACTGATCAATCCCACAGAGTATGCAGAGTATGGGGACTTGGGTGTGGACTTCCCTACAGTATCTCTGGGGCAGAGGTCGCTGAGGTGGTTAAAAAGCTCCTCAGTGGCCGGGCCCCGGGGGTGGATGAGATCTGCCTGGAGTTCCTTAAGGCTCTGGATGCTGCGGGGCTGTCCTGGTTGACACGTATCTGCATCATCGCTTGGACATCGGGGGCAGTACCTCTGGGCTGGCAGACCGGGGTGGTGGTCCCCCTCTTTAAGAAGGGGGACTGGAGGGTGTGCTCCAACGATAGGGGAATCACACTCCTCAGCCTCCCTGGTAAGGTCTATTGGGGGGTTCTGGAGAAGAGGGTTCGCCGGATTCTCGAATCTCGGATTCAGGAGGAGCAGTGTGGTTTTCGTCCTGGCCGTGGAACAGTGTACCAGCTCTATACTCTCCGCAGGGTTTTGGAGGGTTCATGGGAGTTTGCCCAACCAGTCTACATGTGTTTTGTGGACTTGGAGAAGGCATTCGACTGTGTCCCTCAGGGAGTCCT
>JAODJW010000040.1:7822369-7847713 GCA_026777045.1 Hyperopisus bebe | reverse complement strand
TTTGGTGACCTCAGGATTAGGTCTCTGCTTTTTGCAGATGATGTGGTTCTGTTGGCCTCATCAGACCGTGACCTTCGACTCTCACTTGGACAGTTCGCAGCCGAGTGTGAAGCGGCTGGGATGAGAATCAGCACCTCCAAATCCGAGACCATGGCCCTCAGCCGGAAAAGGGTAGAATGCTTTCTCCAGGTCGGGGATGGGGTCCTCCCCCAAGTGGAGGAGTTTAAGTATCTCGGGGTCTTGTTCATGAGTGAGGGGACGATGGAGTGGGAGATCGACAAGCGGATGGGTGCGGCTGGAGGGACTATGTCTCTTGGCTGGCCTCGGAACGCCTCGGGATACCCCCAGAGGAGCTGGATGAAGTGGCTGGGGAGAGGGAAGTCTGGGTTTCCCTGCTGAGACTGCTGCCCCCGAGACCCGACCTCGGATTAAACGGGAGATGATGGATGGATGGATGGATGGATGGATGGATGGACAAAACAAAAAAATATAGTAGTAGAAGCAGGAAAAAAGCTATAAACTATATATTATATACTTTAAACTTGATCCTGCTGCTGTTGGTCTGTCCAGCCTTATTCTGATTATCCTCGCCAGACACTGCGGACCTGCAGCTAAGGTGTGAAGGAGCTTGACTTCATGATTGTTTTATGCTTTCTTGTGTGAACTATGCTGACCTACACTCTTATTCGCAGTAAATAAGCTCCTCTGTGCCATAGTGTTACTGTTACCAGGCTTATATTCTCTACTATATGGAGTAAACCTACTCTGAAATGAAGTGAGTAAGTCATCACTGAAAATGGGAGTATAGCCAGATATACATTTTCAGCTTGTGTTTATGAATAAGGACTGAAAAGCAGATCCAATGCAGACCCCTCAACCGGTTGCATGTTCCGTTCCGGTGCTTGTGTAGATTATATAACCAGTGCAACCAGTTCTAGTCTCTTTAAGGAATTGATACTATGTCTAATTACCAAGAATTCTGCTTCCCTGATATCTCCTGCCTGCTTCAGTTCCCTTTCATGGGCCTTTATGTAAATGTATTCATAGACCCGCAACACAGACAGTGTGTGTACCCTGATCCCCTCCTTGGAGTTTGGGATTGTGGCCGAGAGCTGACCAGTGGGCCAAAAACCCAAAAACACCAGACATGAATTCCTGGGTGAGCTACATAATGAATAGCATTCTGAATTATAAAATAGATTTTTTTGCCTTCTATATGTACCAGGCACTTACAGTATCCTGGACGGGGTCATAGAACTGGTCGCTGTCCTGGGTGGCGCCAGTTCCCCCCAGCCCCCAACCTGCCACTCAGAGTGCAGGCGTCCCCCGAAGGTGCCACCATGACAAGCCATACATCTCTGGCAGAATTAGCAGCTTTAATAAATGATTTCATGTTCAATGCACATAAAATCCCGAATAATTTAATCAATTATACACTGAAATGTGTACCAGAGATGATGATAAGGCTTAACCCTAAGGGGAAGATGTCAAGAAAAAACCGCACACTGGCCTAATGACTGAATCCAGTTTGGCAGCCAGAGTGGCTCTTATCTCAGCTATGCTTCTGAAACAGTGACTTGAACTTCAAATTAAACTTAATTACATCTGATTCCAAATTATGTTAATTTATTTATTATTTAATAATACCCTACACATGATGAATACATAATTTAGGGTTACTCTGCTTAATTCTAAAATATCTTACTTGTAAACAAATTTGTGCATTCCAGATTGCGATGTCGCATGGGATTAAGCGATATGCGCAGACACAATGAAACCGGTTTGATCTCAGTTCAGGGATTGTGGGGCAGCTACAGACTGACACAATGGCAGTGTGATTGGTCTATTCAGCTCAGGGGATGCCATCTGCTCAGTGTGCCTGATTGACACAGCTGAGAGGCTGTAGTTTACATTACGTAGGCTCTCAGCACCACTTTAATCAGTCCAAGTGAGTAGCCAGAACACTTACACTAATGCTCTAGTAAGGGATGTGTATGGTTCTGTGGGTCTCTGGCTCCGGGGACACTGACTGACCCTGCTCTCTGATCCTCAATTGTTTATCGGTTCGGACAAAAGTGTCTGCTAATTAAATGTACTAATCCTGGACTGCTGTACCATCACCACCTATGAATCAACTAGAAATAGCAATTTCAGAAAATCCCAAATTATTCAAATCAATACGCTGGGCAGAAATATCGCGTGTCAATAACAATTCAAAGCAATGTACAATGATCTATTTGAAGAGGCTATTTGACTACATAATATTGCAAGCAAGCAAAGCAGTACAAGACTTAGAACAGTATAGACACAGGAGACGATATACACAACGTGACAGAGGTCTGATTTCAGATGTTAAAACAAACAATGCCAAGTAGGAAATGCGGTTGCAGAGTGACTCCCCAACTATTCTGTGCCCCCCTCCCCCTTGAATAACAGAGCAAGAGAAAGAGTCCCATTGAATAGGGTAATAACCTCATCAAAGCCCGGGTATGAGGAAACAAAAAGGTATTCCAGGGGATATACTGTAGCAATAGAACAGTAAACAAGTAAACATTCATCCAGCCATTTTCAAACCACTTATCGGTCATAAACATCCAGATGGCCCACTGAAAAATTAACAAGGAGTCAAGGTTTTTTTGCATATAAATGTATCAGAGTCTTCAAGCAAGCAAGATCTGCTAACTTTCTATATTGTCGCTGTCCAATCAAAAAAACATATCTCCAAAAAAAATTTATTTCATTTTCTCAGGAACTACTTTGCAACATGAACATAAAGCGATGTAATTATACACCCTTGGTATCACAAACAGAAACCCATTTTCACACAGCCACCAGTGAACAGTTAAATGTTTTTTTTTTTTTAAAGAAAAAAAAGAACATAAACACTAGTTAAATAGATAACTTCATAAAACACATTTTCATTGGTTTATGAGTTGCTATGAATTGGAGTTACCAAATTGCCTGTAGGTGTGTATGTGTGAGTGAATGGTGTGTGAGTGAATGGTGTGTGGGTGAATGGTGTGTGAGTGAATGGTCTGTGAGTGAATGGTGTGTGAGTGTGCTCTGTGATGGGTAGGCGCCCCATCCTTGGTTGTTCCCTGTCTTGCGGCTGTAGTTTTTGGGATAGGCTCTGGACACCCCCGCGATCCTGCATAGGACAAGTGGCTTCAGAAAATGGATGGATGGATAGAACTAGATGTCAAACACTATCAATAGACTGAAGAGAATGTCATATTGCATCTAAAGTAAAAAGTCACAGTCGTCAAAAAGTGGACATAAGCGGCTTACATCAGACAGCAACGATACGTTTATAATGAGACAACATACTGTTTTTAGACTGAGACCATTGTACTAGTCATATTGAGTCCAAACACAGAGATGTGTACCTCCTGCAGTCACAGTTTCACACATCTAAGCATTTTGTGTGATCTGGGCCCAGAAAATGGCTAATAGGACCGGGAGGGAGGAAGAGTTGGAATTCATGATCAGGGATTCTGTGACGGCAAGCCTGTGAGCCCCTGCTCACTCGGTGGTAGTCGTGGTGGATCTAAGAGACATGCCAGAGTAATTCTGTGAATCCAGTCTCATTGGAGTCAATTTGGCAGTTATGTTGGAGGTGGCCCAGTGGAGTCTTGGGTCAGAGTGTTCTCAGACTTACAAAACTAACCATAAAATACACCACCAACCGATAAACAGGTAGTGTTTCCAAACAAAAATGAGGTCAAACAATTTTATCTGGACCTGGCTCATTGGTTAACACTGGTAAAAATTCAGCAATGTCAAAAAAGTAGCTCGGCCCAAACAAACTATCAAAAGGCAAACAGAACAAAGCAGTTCTTCAAAACACCTGACAACAAACGAAGATGCTTATTACTGTAATAGTCAATATAAAGAAATACAAACCCCTCTTAATGGTGAAATTATTAACAGAAGCAGATCACTTAATTTAAAACCAACCAAGACTAAAAGGATAAAGTCAGAACAAGATTCAAAACTTATACGATAAAGTATACCAATAATATTTCTTTAACCAAAAAGCTATAAAAACATATTTTAAGGTTTCAAAAAAAAAGGTGGGGTGGCATGGTGGTGCAGTGGTTTGCACTGTTGTCTCATACTTCTGGGACCTGAGTTCAAGTCTCCACCTGGGTCACACGTGTGTGGAGTTTACATGTTCTCCCTGTGTCATCGTAAGGTTTCCTCCAGGTACTCCAGTTTCCCCCCACAGTCCAAAGACATGCTGAGGCTGATTGGAGTTCCTAAACTGCCCATAGGTGTGCATGTGTGAGTGTGTCCTGCAATGAGCTGGCCCCCCATCCAGCATTGTTCCTTGCCTCGTGCCCATTGCTTCCAGGATAGGCTCCAGACCTCCCACAACCTAGTAGGGTAAGCAGGTTGGACAATGGATGGATGGAAATGAAAAGGTAGATTGGCTCTCTTTCAATTTTTATATGTTATTTAGTTGTTGCTTGCCATTTCATAGAAGCACAATGGTCCCACACATTCCACTCGATAAATGCTTTTAAAATGTTTCTAAAGTATTGATAGGCAGCAGTTCTTGGTATGTAGGAGGAGAGGGTGAAGAATAACCTATGTTTGTTTTATTAGGACACTCACACAAAATGATGACCTTGTAGCAAAACTGCAACTTTTCAATTGCAAATACACACATACACACACATTCACACAGCATCCAGTGTAAATCAAAATAATTTCCTCAAAACAAATTACCTCACATTTTAAAACTTTTTTTGTTTAAGGCAGGGGAATGAAAAAAGAGTGTTCTTGGTCCAGTTTAAAAATGGAGCATGGATTTTCCTGCCTGGTCCTCAGTGGATGAAATTCAAGTCTAACATTTTCAGGTTTGCCAACTTTGGTCAGCTGTCTGGCATGAGATTTTTATTTCAAGACAAGTCTGCACATTAATTTACATGTATGTAACAGTTTAATCACCTTGCAAGTCTCTAGGGTTTGCAAACAGTTTATCGGGTTTGCAAATCGCGACCACAACATCAGCGGAGCATAGATGCAATAATGCAACTGATTAGGCCTTGGTTTAGGGATTACAGATTACCGGACCACAGATCACCTTGTCGTTTGGATTAGCTCTTTACATTAACATGCCAGTACTGGTGGTTCCTCGTGTGACTTTATCATAATGCCGGTGTTGTGTTGATATCCAGGGGTGTGTTTTTCGAAACCATCGTTGCTAACTACGTTAGCAACTTCCGTCGTTGTTCGAGAAACACACCTCCGTTCACATGGCTATTTGAATATGCCAGTCAGAGTAAGGCTGCGGGTTTTCAGTCAGCTTGGCCTGCATTTGAATGCTCAAGTGATACCACAGCTGATCTCAAAATCATAATGAAAAGATGTGGCATTCTGTAAGAGTGGGAGTTGGCGAGGTGGTCGACTTAGCTGCACAGTAAACACGACAGGCACAACAGACCAGGGAATTGGTTGCTTAGTAGGGTAGGCTTAAGATAAAGAAACAAGCCTGACCTAGAAGAGAATGAGTAATTATGGACCGGCCTGTAGTATTGCCGTGAAAGTTCTGGACTAGTGATCAAAGAGATGTCAGTTCAGGTTTTAGGAGAATGTAACATTTCACTAGAATTTCTATGGTATTAACTCTGGAGAAGGACATCAGCCAGTTAGCTAAAAATTAAAAACTTGCCCAATAACAAAGTCATAACAAAGCCCAAAAATCAAGCCTATTTATCTTAGATCAGCAAACAGCACCAGGAATATCATTATTCACTAACCAAAACCTCAACAGCCTTTTCTTGATACTGCCGGCAATTCCCCACCGAGCCGGATATGAAGGTGTTTATAAAATAATTAATAGAACAGAGGGAATTAAATATAATTTATTTTCTTTGATCCAAAGCTCCTCAAATGCTTTTTTACTTGAACATTTCAGCTTAAGCAGGAGCAGTAGCTCTGAACTTTGCTCGTCCACGTTGCCAGTCAAACAGGAGCACCAACCCTGTCTT
Source organism: Hyperopisus bebe (assembly GCA_026777045.1). Lineage (NCBI taxonomy): Eukaryota > Metazoa > Chordata > Actinopteri > Osteoglossiformes > Mormyridae > Hyperopisus > Hyperopisus bebe. The sequence continues at coordinate 7,841,717 of JAODJW010000040.1, read as the reverse complement.
TATCAAAACAACCGTTTGTTAGTGTTACTCTCCTGCCCAAATATAAGTGAGCTTCTCTGCTTAGAACTGATACTTTGCTCACGTGCCTCCTTGTCAAACCCACAAAGTGTCCGGGGAGACGAACAACTTTTGAACCCTGTTACTGGAAGATTCTGTAATCTGTAATCATTGTCATCTCTGAATAGACCTTTCCCCCATTCCCTGGAAAAAGTGATAATGCGTTTTAAAAATCCAACCTGTTAGTCCTTAATTCAACCTGTTAGTCCTTGAAAAAAATGTACAAGGTTTAGAACATAACCTTGTCCTAAGCGCCATTTTGCATCGAAACACGTCTATGGGCCTTTGACAGCAGTAGGCTGGTTAATATATCAGTCATACCCACCACAACCTGCCAGGTGCACTTTGCCTTATACCTTTCTTTCTTTCTATTGATTCATTATGACCTGTTAGTTAGTGTACATTCAGCCACTTGGCTTAGTTAATGGGAAAACTGCAATGCGAGTCTGAAGCAGTTATTGGGTATGCCACTGCTATAAAGAGACCTGTGTTACACATTATTAGCCTGATTACGGCGAATGACATCAGAGGGATGAAGGATACAAAATGCCGGGATGGCGACTGAAAAGGTCGCATAGGGAATGTTAATCTTCCACTAAGAAATGAAAATAAGATACTGTGGCCTTGATGTTTTTATTTATAAGCAATTCTTAGAGGAAAAAAAATGAAATTAGAAAAATACACGTTATGACGGGATCATTTCAGTTTTTCTTTGAGACATGCATTATGATACACAGACACTACGCTGTGTATATTTCTGAGGTGGTTATAGATGCACATCGAGATTGGGCTGTAGGGGGGAACACTATAGGGGTGCAGTTTAATTATGCATATAGGGGAAGGGGACGAGGAGACAGCTTAAATCCTTTTGGTGTTGGGAAGAGAGGCCTTTGAGTGCAGCTTTCAGGCAGCCTGGGATGGCTGTTGGTCACATTGGCTGGGTGTTTCCTGTATCGGTGGTCATTCACCTGGTGGTAAGGTCTGTACGTGGCAGTCCCTTGCAGACTGTCATCCACACTGTCATCCATGTAATCTTGAGCATTCTCAGCTTGCACCGCCGGTTTGCCAATGATGTGCATTTATGCAGTGCTGGGGGGGGGCTTATTTGCAGTGATCAAGCATGTCTTTCTGGCATCTCTCACAGGTAGGTGGGTCCATTGGTGTGGTGCTGAATGCGTCACTTGAAGGGCAAACATTTTTGGCACTTTTTAAAACAGACTAATTTGCATTTTCATTTCAGGTTTATTCCACAAGTATGCTAAATATTTTGCATACACACACAATAAATATACCAGAGAATGCAAAGACTCCGTGAGCCAGAAAAGGAAATATCCAAACAGGTTCCCAAAGCAGCACTTTGTTTTCACACTAAATTTCTTGATCTTTTGTAGCCTTTCAAGGCCACTGCAAGGTGACAACAACAGCTTTACTAAACAACTCCAACAGGAATGCATTGCAATAAAACCATTAGTCTTGACTCTAAGCAATGTTTATACACGTCAAACTTTAAATTTACAGGAGTACTAGCTTACATAACACAGAAACCAAAAAAGGCTGAGGTCTTCTTGCAGCGTTCAAAATATTCATGAACGCAAGAAATCTGCATATACATATTCCTGAAGCAGTTATGAATACAGAGAATCTGTCATGTAAAGAAATAAAATGTCAGGAAAGGGAATTGGACTGGCTATAATCTCAATATGATTGGTCAGAGGGAAAGCTTAATCACTGCCAGGAAAGAATTAACAATTCATAAATGGCCAGTTCTCTTAGGAAAAGACAAGTCACAAATATCTGACAATGGCACAGCACAGGAAAATGACTACAGCACCACGGCAATAAAAAACATAACAAATATCCAGGTTGAAGTTATGGTGTTTACTCTGAATGAAACTGGAATTATATATACTGTGTGGTGCCTTTTAATCAAATGTGCAGTGCTGCACTGTAGTTTGTTAAAGGCCTATAGCAATGCATGTTTTTTAACACAGCAAATAAGCTCATAGAAGTTGAAATTAAAACTTTGATGAGGTCATTTTCCCCGTTCTTTAAGATTCAAAGAACGTTTGTTTGGACACAAGGCCATCGAGACTCCTAAGCCAATTTAAGGCTGCAGCGGCTCCGGGCTTTCAGTGGCCATGACAGGAAGAGACTACTGAGGATTAGGGATCGAAACAAACTGTACAGCTAGATATGAAAAGCAAACACACACACACACACATATACACACACACACACACACACACACACACACAGCTCTCAGACATTGTCATCTCTCTGAAAACAACCCTTGGCTGCTCATTAAAATGGTTAGGTATGGTTGCTCGTGTACAAACTATATTTACCGGCTAAACAGAGAGAGCAGAATTTTGTAATATGGCTGTCAATAAATTCCAGATTTTTTTAATTAAGCAACCCTGCCACGGTGGCAACATTTTGTGCTGCACATTCCGTAATATTATTCACTGTGCATAATACTCGCGGCTATAAGTATTATGGTGCCCTCAGTTTTCAGGTTCCCTGGACAGTTCCATTCACAGTATTCTCTTTCATTCCACTGCATTTTGTTCTTCAGATGCACTTAACCAAAATCACTTCTATGTGTAATAACTCTGCTACACTGCATTAAAACATCTGTGGCTTTACTGAACACAATCAAGATGTTCAGGGCATAACATTAAAATATAACATCCAAAAAATGGTTCTCCTATGTAGATTCATCTGATTAATTAAAATTTTAGATACATTTCAGATACACTAAAATGATAATAAAGACAGGTTAGCGTTTTGGTGCAACTGGAGAACAAAAAAATACAAAGTATGATTTTATTTTAGCTACATAAAGTGAATTATAGAACATTATATATGACATATTACAATGTATAATTTGAATATAATTTTATTCACACAGCAGACCAATAAAAATTTGATGGCTGTTTATTTGTGTGCAGCTCTTTGTGATGCAATTGGGAAGAATTTTAAGAATTTTAAAAACTTTTTATCTACTCTTCTCATTGGACAATTAATGGGGAAAATCTCACTTGATATATATTAAGCATCCATGTGTACTGTGTAGCAAAGAGTTAATTAAGTGGAAAAAGCCCAGTGCAACACCAGGTATTACACCCCAGGTGTGACAGGCAAATTTTCTAGAACGTGATTAAAAAACACATTAACAAAAAAAAAAAACACATTATCCTTAGTTTCAGGAATTTTTTAAAGACATCACAAATGGCAGACTTATACAGTATATTAATTGCATAGCAACATTGAACTATCAATTCCAAACCAAGACTATGAAATTCAAATTGTAGTTGTGATCTAATACAGTATACACTGTATATATACCTCAACATAGGTGAATTGTTTTAGTAATTAATACTTTTGTGTTACGTCTTTGTAGTCAAATGCAGATGTTGTTGTCCTCTGTACTGGGCTATGATAAGGACTAATTTGCAGACATGGTAACTTCAAACTCAAAGCCAACTCCCTTGGGTCCCTTTTGCACTGGGCAAGAAGCAGTGAATTGACAAGGCAAACTCCAGAGCAGAGTTTTTGGGGTAGGGGTCATTTACTGGATGTCAAAATGAAATGTCACGGTAAGGGAGTGGTTCAGTGGAAAGCCCCACTTCCTCATTCCTCCGGTGTTGGGAGTTTGTCCCACTGTCCCTTTGTGTGTGTGTTTTGCATGATCACCACGTCCCTGTACAAGTTTCCTCCCACGGTCCAAAAACATGCAGTTTGGTGAATCGTTGTCTCTAATAAACCAACACAGCTACGCATGTCCTGCGATAGACAGGCATCCTGTCCGAGGTGTTCCTGACTTTATGTCCTGCAATTCTAAGAAAGGCTCCCATCTCATTGGAACCTTACGTGGATAAGAAAATCAAGATGAAAGTTTGACTCCAGCACACCTAATAGCAATGAGTAACTATTGAAATTTAAAAGCTGACATTTTAAAATGTTTAAAAGCTTAGATACCTTGTCGTCTTAGCTATGTTTACAGTCCTCTATTAATAGTCACAGCTTAGATAACACAGCTTGATTTCTACAATAAAACGGTATAACTCAGCTCGATATCTTTTTATATAGGGCTTAGTATGGCTAATTCTGAGTGCTCCTGAGTTCTGGCATAAGCTGCAGCAAAAACATTGCAAATAGTCGCGGAACACTTGACACCAGTAAAAGTATTTTAGTATGTAACACTAAAAACCGATTACCGTTACACGTTTGCAAAATTCAATACAGGAGATGGGTCAACAGCTCTCTGGGTAGGTCAAAAAAAAAAAATATTTGAGGTTGAAAAATGCAAGTCAAAAAGACAATCAAACACCCCTGAATATGCTACACTTAGTCTAGGGTACAGTTTATAAAATATACAAATTAATGAGATTTAATGTGATTTCAGAGTGTGTCTTATATTTTCTTATAACTAAAGTTGTTATTAACCTAATATGAGCTGTTGGTCATATCAGTCAGGCAGTTCAAAGCCCGTTACCTCACATTAATTGGCAGGGCACTCGTAACAATGTTATGTTATATTATATTTACAGTAACTAAAATATGTGACTGTGAAAACTGTTGAAAATTTATTTAACAATTGATTAAATAATAGAGCAGGTGTACTTCTTCTGTTACACAAATACAGTTGTTGGTTGGTTAAAATAATATTCAGATACTTTCAAATTAATAAGATTACAATCATGTGATTTATTCAATTGCAGCAACCACTGGACAAAGACTCAGAAATCTGCCAAAAGGGAGTTAATGTGCAGGTCCTTCATATTATCCATTAGTGTTGCAATGACTCACTTTTTCTTGTGCTTCAGAAATGCTGACGGCCATGAAATGACTTTTTCATTTCTGACTTCCTCATTCATGTAGATACAGAAACCAGTGTTGTTGATCTCCTTGCCACTTTAATTATATCTTGCCTGTGTGCTTGTGTGTGCCCAGCGATGTTCTGGCATCCTATCATGGGTGTTCCCTGCCTTGTGACCTGTGCTATATGGGAATAGGCCTCAGGCTCATTGGAAATCCTTATTAGATAAATGGCTGGGAGGTTGATGGAAATGTACAGAAATAGCTGAAATCACATTTGCATATATCCTTTAACAAAACACAGCCAGACAGCAATCATTTCTCCATATTGTTGTGATTTTTAAGACAGCTGGGATCATATTGTTTATTTTATTGGTAATATGGTGTATGAAATAGAAGCAGGAGGGAACATTTTGTTATTAAGTTCAGAAGTGACATAGTTATATAGGTAACCTGTAACACTTAAAACTGCTGTCAAGCAGGAGAATTCCTGTGACCCTTCAGCACCCAACAAAGTCATAAGTCAAGAAACCAGTCCCTCCAGTTACTTCTCTACTCACTACTGCTTTATTCCTCCAGACATGTTTAAGAGTGTATCACTGAAATGATGATGACTGTCACACTTCTCACCCATTTTTGCTGGCTTTTCTCACCTCAGATCAATCCAGGAACCAATTTTGAGTTATAATAATGCCACTTTCTGACTGGGCTGAAAATGGGAGTGGTTGTCCAGGCCTGGGAAATGACATGTGGTGGTTGAGTGTAGAAAGGTCTCCATTATTAGAGCAGATCATCATGCTGTAATTCTGTCATCTGATTCCTTCAAAGTATATCTGGGTTGTTTGCTGTCCACTGCAACTGTGTTTTTTTTTTTTTTTTTGGCATGGTAGGATCATGTAAATTTATCTGCTCATATGAAATCAAAGAAAATTTGAAGTAGAGCACTATACCCATGTACTGCTGAAGTAGTGCTGGTAATTACTTACTGGGTAAGTCCATGTTTTTTATGAAATGTCCATCATGACATTTACACTTTTACGTAATGACTTCCGGAACTTGGCCTTTGACACTCCATAGTCATATTCATAGTGTGTTCTGAAGATCATGATTGTTTCACGTGCTACCAGGCTTTCCCAGACTGAATGCACTTGAAAGCTCAAAGAGACCTGATTGCACGTCTGCTCCTCTGGTTCTTGTGACTCCTCAGGATCATTTGAAGGCTTTGGATGTCAGGCTTCCCCATGAATTTTCATTAGTCCTGTGGTGGCAGCCATCTTTATCTAGAGAGGGACGAGGCAGTGAATACAAAATGTACTCAAATCATCATCTCAGTCCTCACCATTCATATTTTACAATTTTTTTCATCTCACCGATAAACTTGGCAATCCAACTTTTAATTTCATTTTCTGTAATGTCTCTTTTCTCTTTTATGTTTTGATAAATTGATGTGAATTTCCAGTCTTGCGGTGTTTATTATTTTTCCAGACACAGGTCGAAGTTCCAAAGTTTTATTGAAATGTATACAGAGCATGCTTCCTTCAGTCTGCATTGTCAATAAATACATGACAATGAGGACAATACATAACAATAAATAACTCAAAAATAAATAACAGCACCATAGTTAATGTTCTGCTAGGCATGCTTCTTTGGTTTCTGGCTGTACAGCCTCTATGTTTTGGGGTGTGGGCCGTCCATTCCCAAGGCCGTGTACCCAGTTGAAACACATCTCATTTAGATGCTATCTGTATGTTTATGTTAATCTGAGTGTCCAAGTGGTAATAATGTCACCGTACCTTCAGTGTGCTGTGTGATGGATTGACGTTCTCGCCCTGCCTCATGTGTGGGGCTTCCTTGGACAGGCTGCAGGTTCTCTCTGACCCTGTCCTCAATAAGTAACTATTTGGAAGATAGATTAACACATGGATGGCTGGACTACAACTGCAAAAGACACTAATCACTAATTTAGCACTTAAATTGTACTCCGAAATACCTCACATTCTGGAATCTCCAGCACAGAAAGGTTGATTTTGCTCCAGGGACTGGCTGACCCTCCTTTCTCAATTGTACGTCACTTTCCATAAAAGCATCTGCTAAATTAACAAATGTAACATAACGCAATGTGTGAAAACCAGAAAGGTGGGAAATACAACTACTTCTGAATGTTATTACATCAGCTCCAATGAAAAAATACAACCAGAAGCAAGTAAGATCCAAAAAAGTAGAAGATGGAATGTGAACTGTAAACAGGGAAGGATCACTTGCTGATACAACACCCACCACATGACAAACCACTTCATGGATGAGAACCTGAATGCAACTGTGCAATAGGTGATACCTCAGCACCGCACTAGTTGAATGGAACGGAACGGAACAGTATGGAGTTCTTTCTGGGAGCTGGAGTGCCAATCCTGCCACGAACCCTCGAGTTTTCCCCTGAAAGTTGGAGGACCTGATTGCAGGGCTGGATGTAGGGTAACATCATACCCAGGACAAAGTGATTGCAGGTTCCCAATGGTCCAATAGTGTAAAATCCTGGGATTCACTAGATTCGAACCGACAACCTTCCGATTACTGGCACAGGTCCCCAGCCTCAGAGCCATGACCCCCCCATAAAATATAAAACAAAACTGTATATTGCCAGTAATAAAAAATAATAATAAAAGTTGAAAAGTATTTTAAATGACCATTGTAAAATTCTCTGAAGGAATGGGTATGTGACATTTACTCAATACTGAGAAACTTTAAATTAATATAAATGATTTTCACTTGAGCTTTCAACCTGAATCTTTGATTGCATGCATCTGAAATACCATATAGTCATGATAGAAAAGCCACAGCAAAGCCAAGCCGTTATCGGTTCCAGGAGGTAATAGAACTCACATGGTATCATTACATTCTTGCATCGTATTTCTACTGAGATGGTGTTTCACACAAAGCCATTGTCACACATTTATCAATAGAAAAGTGTCTCTCATAATCAATTTCATGTCCCTCATGTTCTTATGGATTCTTGAAGTGCAGATATTGTTTTGAGAGAGTTTCAGTGAGCAAGAAGGAAGAATATATTCTGACCCAGGACATGGTCTGGCATGCCTGAAGGGTAATAAGGAAGGATGCTGCATTAGCTATTTATTAATGAGATGGGTGAACTCTGTCAGTGAGGTCCTCTACTCTTTTGTGTTTTAAACAAATACAAATATTGTTAGGTTTGCAAAGGATCCTGGGTAGCCCGTACACAAGTGCCTTGTGTAAGCCTGTCAGGCACATTGCACGTTCATACTCCTCCTTCACCCTTCATATCTACCTCTATCTATCTATCTATCTATCTATCTATCTATCTATCTATCTATCTATCTATTACATAACTGAAGAAGTTAAATTAGGAATCATGCAGGATGATAATTGAACATTATTGTCATGAAAGTTAATCATTTACAATTTTTACATCTATTTAAGAATACTTTCTTTCATGAGCTATTAAACCTAAGACTAGACGTGAAATAATGAAGCTTAATACATTTTCCTCCCTTCAGAACTTGGTTTACAAGGCTACCTAAGGGTGCATAGCGCCCTCAAATTAATAATGGGTCCCCACAGGTGGAAGTGAAGCGGTCCATGACTACGACATGCTTCGGGGATCATGCCTCCTCACTAATTGCAGATGCACCCTTAGTGATTTTGTTCTGTATTCAGCATTGCCTCCCTTGCATCTCCATTCAAACTGAATACCCTAAACTATGTGCCACCCACAATGTTGTAAAAGTGACAGGAGCTCACAGTTCAATGTTTTATTATATATAGTCTCAGTGGCCACTTTCGTTGGTATGCAATCTGCTCCTCCAAACAACAAACCATGGGGGGATACATGCAGACAGGGTCAAGGGGTTCACTTTGCTGCTTGGCTAAGCATTAGGGCAGCCATGATGCGTGATGTAAGAGATGTTTAATGTGGCGTGATTGTTGGTGCCAGACGTGGTGGTTGCAGCAACTCAGAAACAGCTGCGTTCCTGGGTTTTTCACACACTGCAGTATCTGGAGTTTACAGAGAATGGTTCAATAAATTAAAAAAAAAACATCCAGTCAGCTGCAGTTGTTGCAAAAAGGCTTCTCTGAATGCACAACTCATCTACCCTTGAAGTAATTCTGGTGGCAAAAGTGGATCCTACCTTGGTGTACCTAATGAAATAACCACTTATTGTATGTATGAAATGCACTATTACTCAGATTCTGTTGTGGCAGGATGTGTGATCCAATTATATTTACACCAATTACTAATTATCATACTCATATCATTGTCATTTATATTGATTAATTATTAACAGTAAGGGGGTATTTTAGTCCATTCTAATACAATTGAAATTTCATATGTATGCATATTCTGTGTGGTTCGTAATCCTTAAGTCATTATGCAGTTTCTCTGCTTTCATCTGTTATGGCATCTCTCACGTCTGTTACATGCTGGCATTTGTCTGTTAGTAAAGTAAATTTTCCCTGTCAGGGATCTGTCACCCGAGGGACTTTCTTATTTTACCATTTACAGATTCTGATCTCTGACTTTAATAGGCTTTAGAAGAATTAAGATTACTGTTAAAGTAGTATGAAATGTCACTGGGTAGTGAAATGAAACATAAAAATAACTACTATTAAGCTGCAAAATTGAATAACTAAAAAGGTTTATTGCTTGCCATGTATCTTGAATTAAAAAATATAAATATATCAATTGAAGGACTCATTCACGTATAACACAATGCCGCATGTGTCAATAGGTGGAATTATGCACAGAAAACATCTTGAACATTATCCACTCTGGGAACCCCCCCCCCCTCCCAACACACACACACATGCACACACACACCATCTCAAGGGGGTCTATCATTCAAGGCCAGTTCATAAAAAAACTGCAGACTGAGCTTGCAACACCCTGTCAGTTTCTGGATTGATGGGGAAAGAGAGAAATGAGAGGCCACGTGATGCAGGAACTGAAAGGGAGGTTAGGTGTGGGGGGACAAGTAGCTGAAAATCAATAAATCCACATTTATAGACCTTTGATCCATATGACAAAATCCTGATGTATTTGAAGCCAAGATGCCTTTGCTTTTGACTGCAGATGGCAACCAGCTGGCTTATTTAATTAAGTACACTCATGATCAAGTAAACTGAGGTGAAGGTTCACCTGGATCACACACTTCTGTCATTTCTTTTTCTTAATGTATTGTGTTCACTTAATGTGCTGTTGTTTTCAAAACAGAACTGCTCCATGCCACTGGGGGCAGTATTCAACTTTCGATGTCGTGCCTCTGACATCATTATCTATGGTAGCTGATTAGTATCGACGGACCACAAAGTCAGAAAACACTTACCCACGTGTTAAATGGGTTTTAGATTTGGATTGTCCATGAAAAGAAAAAAATCTTCACCTTATGCTTTGAGAAAAGTGTTACGTTAACAGATTAAGAAAATGCAACGCATTAAGGAAACGCAACACATTAAGAGAATACATTTAAAATGAAATTTGCTTGTATTGATGCGTTTCTGTTTTTGTGTTGCATTAATGCTGACATGCTCCGCGTTTTTAGGACCACCGTACTTTCTGCATGTCCTTGTGTGTGCGTGAAATGGTCCAGATTTACTTCAGATATTTGGAGTCCGCATGCATGGGACACTTTAAAAAACACTTAAATTGACATTTTAATTAAAATTCCATAGATGATTTCAGCTCCACATTCTCCCTATTTATTTATTTATTTATTTATTTTTACAATACAGTCAGAAATGATTAAAATCTCATTTGTCTGTATCATGAATTACAGTAATCTGGCTCTTACAAGTCAGAACCACTAAATGCGCAGTGCCTGTTTGTTAACGCTCCATCGAGGGTCTCACATCCACTTCCCGATATGCTGGACTTGTGCTGAATAGCAGCTTGCTGACACTGCCACACTGCGAAAAGGGCAGTCAGCTGCCTGCTCACTCCTTTCAAATTAAGCTGAGTCCATTTCCTGAGTAAGTTCCCTGAGTGCATTGGCATTTCTCAGATTCAGGGTTTAACAAAGGCTGCCACATCCCCAGTGAAGAATATATTAAAGAAATCAGCCTGTATCTGTCCCATAACTGCTTAATTTCATGGAGAATTGAATGATATCCAAGTATGCCTAGTACCAACACCCACCCACCCCCCCAAAAAAGTGGTGAGTTTCCCATCATTGCCTATGAGCTATTATCAGTCAGTATGTAGTCAATGCAGCAGATAAATGAATGTTCATAAGTTGCAAATACTGGAAATCTGGTCCTATGTGGCCACAGCAGGAAGCGTTATGGGCACAAACGTCTACAATGGAGGCCTTCTAGACAGCAACAATCCAACTCGTGGAGAAGCTATCAGATTGAGTCCAGTTGTCAGTCTCTGAGTTGTCAGGATGTTGCATTGTAAATGATAACTAAAAAAAAAATCACACCAAAGACTATTAAAAAGCTGCCATAAATTAACGGTTTAGTGGAGCCAAAGTTTAGTAGGGAAAGTCGATGTCGTGCAGCACATCATGTTAATTGGACCGCCGTATACAGTCTGAAAAAGCCTCCAATCAACATGCTGCCAGCTCCCAGTTAACATTGCAGATATTTAAACTTCTGTGGGAAAAATCATTCTGTACACTACAACTTTTGTATTTAGCATTTTGGGCATTTTATAGTATCCTATATAATGAATCTGATTAGTTGTTGAGAATTCAAAACCACACTGCAAAATGGCAGACATACTTTGCACTGCACTGTTTTTGCAATAGGGAGCAATTCTGAGTACGGATTTTTTTTTTTTTTTTTTACTTGAAAAAGATCAGAACACAAAGCTTACTGGGTAAATTCAGACTCAACTCTGCGAGAGCTGCAACTTATCCGAGAAACACAATGGACCTTTCACAGCAATGATAAATAGATCATGGAAAGCCATAATCTGCAAGAGCACTAAATACTGCAAAGGTCATGTGACTGCGCAAACCTATGAATGAGTGAAGAAGTGTGTTTGTCTTATGCACACGGACCTCGATTTTACTGCAGATGGCTTCCTGATGAGCAAAGTGCTTATAAAATATACTAGCCTCTATCCTGGTAACTCGGTTACCGACTGGAGCAGAAAATATGGTATTTATAACACTAATAACCCTTCAGCAGCATGAGAATGCTATTCTTTCATAATGTCAGCTTTCATTTATGTTTCCCAAGCTATCAGCTCAGATATGACCTCACATGTAATTTCTGGTTTGAAAAACATCCCCTTGTAACAGTTTGAATTACAATATGAATGCAAATATGTTGCTTAAAAGATGAATACTCCTTCTGCATACTCCTTCTGCATACTCCTTCTGCACACTCCTAGTATGCCTCTGTAAGGTCAGCAGCACACAGTCTACAGGTCCTGCGGTGTTCACAATTAATCAATTTGCTTAAGTCACCCTCAATTTGTGGTTTCCAACACATGTAAGGTTAAACGTTTTATAATGTCATCCTTCCCTATAGCTGCATACTATATGCATCAGTACTTGCATAGTAGGGCAAATATGGGTCCTCCATCACATGGAGTCATTATGGGCTTGTTTGTGTTCATTTACAGTGAGTAGCACTATGGACCCCGTCTACATGGTTGTCGGTTTTAGTCCCGCCCCCAGCTACGTTTGTGTTTATATGTTTTCACTGTATTTGCATAGGATACTTCCTCAGTCAAAAAACACATGATTAGGTGAATTGATGTTTGTTTAATTGCCCTTATTATGTATATTGGATAAGTGGGATAGAAGGATGGATGGATGGATGGATGGATGGATGAATGGATGGATGGATGATGGGCGAATGGATATATTTGTTTATGATTATTATAGCAAGCCCATGAATTGGATTCTGTACATTGAAAGCCCAGTTTTTCCAGCAGCATAGGTATGAAGTAACTCAAAGGATAACATGCAGCAAAGATACAAGAGGTTCTGGAATATAAGGTTCTCCTCTTCCTTGTACCTCAAACTGGTCTCATCATGGGTATGGAGAAAGACAGGCTTCTGTAAAACAGAGAACCAGGCACCAGTTATAAAAATGTGAGGATCAGGAGAATTATCCTGCTACAGACACAGAGAGGGGGGACTGAGAAAATAAGTGGCGAACAGAACTGAGGTATGGAGAAATACGTCAAGCGTGTGACAGTCAGTCACATCTGCTGCCTGTCAGGCTGACAGTAAGCTGTCTCTACCACCCACCAGCAGCGCTGACATCAGCGTCAAATTCTTCATGTCACATAAAATCCTCTGCAACGCATATAGCCTACAGCTATTGGACATATTTAAAATAAATTCATTCATCCATCCATCCACTTATCCATCCATTCATCAAACCATCCATCCATCCGTCAAGCCATCAATCTTCACACTGCTTATCCAGTATAAGGCTGCAGGACAGTGCTGGGAGTCAACGGCAGGAATCACAGGGCAGAAGACAGGGAATGTGCTGTACAGGACGGATCTTTAACCATAAAAACAAATATAACATGGAAACGTGTTTCCTGAAATAAATGGCTCCGACTGCGTATGTTTCTTAAGAAAGACGGTAGTAGAGGATTTGAGCTGATTAACAAGGATCAGTTCAGAAAGGGCTTAAATCAGCACCACTTTGTTAGAACCTTCCTATTGTCCAGCAGCAAATGAGAGTCTACAGATGCAGAGTGCTGAACTTCACCTGGGCTTCTGTTGAAAACCTCTCTCTCTATATGATATTTATGAAACATAAAACATGACTTTACACCACATGTGCTTTAGGGGTGAGCAACCATTAGCAGCTGGTGCTAAAAATTCATGCTTGCTGGAGAAACAAAGCAGAACGGAGGAGTAAAAATGAAGCTACTTTCAGGAGAGAGGCAATTTCTTTTCGGGAAACATCCACAGATCATTTCAGGTTAACAGAAGTCAGATCCCATTATGGTAGTTTTGGTAGAGTGCCTGGCTGTAGATACGTGCTCTGGATGGAATAGCAGCACAGAAGGCTGAACTTTTAAACTAAGTCCGAGTTCTCATTACTTCCATTATCACCTGCTTGATGGATCTGGTCCAGTGGGGTGTGACTTAGGTGCTGGGACTGATCATGTGACCAGTCTAACAAATCAGCTTCTATGGCAGCTGTGTAAGAATACAGAACCATGATTTCTAAGAAACTAAATTCCTAAAACCACATTAGTGAAACATCCAACCACATAAACAGGCCTAAGTGACTTTCTATCAATAATAGCTTTGGATAAGCAGCTAAATTAAATTTATATTCAAAAATATTTTGATTGGTTTCAGCAACATTTTACTTACTTATATTTATCCATGGGCTAATATAAAAGAGTGGATATCGGCCTTGAATGACCTTGCAATGTTTTCACAGCTACTATTTCATATTAATGACATTTATCAGGCATGAAACTGTAGTAAATTACGATTACAAATCACAACAGATTTCTGCACAGGAAATCATTCGGATTAGAAACATCTCTGTGTAGGTTCTTAGTCATTCAGGACATGATAAAAGTTAGGGCTTGAATTGAAGGCAACTGAACTTTTTTTTCAATTTCTTGAAGGCGTTTCACCTCACATCTGAAAAGCTTCTTCAGATCTGAGCCTTTCAGGTGAGAGGTGAAACGTCTTCAAGAAATCAAAAAAAAGAACTGGACGTTGCCTTCAATTCAAACCCTTAAGGTGATTAAAATGTTGCATTACTTGGGGTTCTTCTTTTAGTTGGAAAATTGTTTATTTGGATCTATTTTGACTTTTGTTAAAACGTATACACAAATATGCCCTTCTAATCAGGATTTTAGTTTAAGAAATTAAAATGGATTCCGTCTTTCTACGTCTTGTCGATGGTTTTAAACTGGATGTGTGGATGGATGTGGGTGGTTCTACTGAACAAACAAATTACAACAAACACATGCTGTGAATTGGCTCCGGTCAAGCGGTGACATTTCCTGCTATTGAAGAAATGACCTTTCTGTCACACTCTCTGCCTGATTAACTTTTCAGTAGAAATTCATTTTGCAGTGTAGCAATCTAATTTGCCCCCCCCCCCCCTCCCACTTTTCCATCACTAGACTCTTTGCCTTATGGCTAACAGCTAAATCTTAAATTAATCAGTTATTTACCTTCATATAACCTGATTCATTCCTTCGATTTTCTCTTTCATTGGTTAAATCTGTGCATGATTAATTATGCTTCATTTTAATATTTTCATCACTGACTTACCTACTGAAGCTTGTTTTACAGGTGAACTTTCTACTGACCTGTTGTTATTCTACAGCTTGCAATTTCAACCACACATTTATCCATATATCTGAACAGTACAAAAGCATCACTAATTCTTATTCAGACAGCTACACTGATTTATGAAGGTATATATAGGTATATATAGTATATATAGCACTAGGTATATATAGATGCACAAGAGCTTCATTGAAACTTATGAAGTATTAATAAACATAATAATGCCTTATGATTGTCAATAGGAGATGCTATAATGCTTTATTAATTCTTATACTGACCATTATAATGCATTATGAAGGCATCTATATTGCATTATAGATGGCAGCCTTAAGTAAAGTGTTACCATACAAACTTAAGAACATTTTCAGGACTACATTTTCAATCTTACCTTTATCCAGTACAAGTTCAGATTGAAGCTGAAGCCATTAGGTTAATTTAATGCATTAACTCAATACATTGTTATGTAGTCCTCTGTACAGTAATATCAGCAGAATGGGGCACAAGAAACCCAAGAACAACTGGCCATCTTCAGAATCCGTAATTCCAATAGAAGAAAAGATTACATTGCCTATTATCTGTATTAATCTGAAACTTAATAATGATAATAATGATTATTATGAGCTATGTATCCTGAATAACAAAATAATTTAGAACTAAAATGCATTGAGTATTTCCATTAAGAAACTGAGGATGTGTACCAATGACTAATGTAACATGTACCTAAATAAGAATGTTGTGCACATTCAGTGAATCAATAAGATTAACAGCCTATTCATGGCAAAGGCAGGTAAAAGTTATTACAGGTATAAGCCTTTTGTGTCCTTGAGAAAAAAGGAGAACAATGTAAATGTAAATTCTGCCATCAAAGATCAATGTTCAAAACCACGCATTCCCACAACTTAAGTGCATTAGATGAATCAAGGACAAATTTTCATTCCAGAGTAGCTCAGTCACACTCAGTGGTAATTGCTTTTGGCTGAAGACACTTAAAAGCTGCCTTGTCATTTCAGAGACAGATGCTTATGTGAATAGTGAGCAAATGGGTGTTGTTTGGCCTTGGCATGGATAGAATAGGGAGGACAGTTCAAGAGAGAATATGATTGTGTTCATATTTAGTAGCACAACACCTCACATAGAACATCATAGTACAATTATTCTAAAGCAAGGCTATAATAAAGTAAATGAGGTAAAACTTCTGCACATTATTGATGGAAATTATATAACAGTTTATTAGGTAGCTATTATGGAAGTTTAATGTGATTACATGTGTTTCAGGTCTTGTGCGAATGAAGTTTCTAATAATAGTTTCTTTTCATGTTTGACATCCTTAGTTGCTGACCTACAATCCAGATGCTTAAAGCAGATACATAGAGGAAGAGCTGCTCCAGGAAGCAGAGTGGCAGGAAAGTACAGAGAGTGGACATTCACATAAGGGAATCAACACTGACTTAGTCTTTAAGGAGAGTCATAAGTGACACCCTAAAAGAAGCATTGTTCAGCCACAGAACTGTACTATCATCTCGAAAGCAATCGAGTCACGGCTCAGGATCTGCCATACGTTGGAGGTAGGTCACACTGGACAAGTGCTAGTAAGGGTACAGAAAAATGATGGACATGAAAACACAAACAGGAGCAGCAGAACCTGCTGTGACTAAAGTGAGTGAGACAGAAATAAAAAGACAGCATATGGGTTCAACTTGTGGAAAATAGCAGGCTGATTAAATATACCTTAAGTTACAGGCCTAGAAACTAAATCACCTACAGTATATCAGTCAGAGGCTATTAAATTCATTTTCTTCAATGACACTTAATTGTTCAATCAGTGCTATAACTTTGATATTTTTGGTCATGTGTGGGTTATTTTTTTTCTATGAATTATTAACACTAATATTACATTTTACAAAGGTCAACTGATCAGTTCTAAGCAAACCTCTCTCCATGTCCAGAGTGATTTCCAGACAAGCACCCTACCTGTCCAGAGTCATTTTTGTCAGTGGGTAATATTGTGTTGAACTAATGTTGATTTGTTGAGCATTCAAACACCTTCATGGAGGAGTATCACTTTGTTAGAGCAGTCAGAACGAGCGCGTACATCAACGTGAACATTAAATCCTGTCAAACAAGTAATGTCACTGAATTTCCTAAATGTAGAGGGAGGTGCAGGACACCTTTAAACAAAAAAGACAGAAACTGAAAATGCCGTCCATCTGCAATTCAGTAAAACTAGCATAAAAAATTAAATCAGCTCCAAGCCTACTGCCCCAGTAAAGCATTTGGATGTTGCATGGATTATTAACACTGTTGTTGTTGTTGCACATTAAATATTTTATTTAACTCCAGAAGCAACATATATGTACAAAACTGAACATGTACAGTACATTGTTGCTATTTTCCCATGACGGTTTTTCCTAGGAGATAGGACTCAGGGATAGGTATTGCTGAGTGATAATAATCAAACAATCACCCAGCTCACAAAGTCTCAAGAGATGTATTCTTCTAAGCATGGTAAACAAAATAACGAGCAAAGGAGCATGTATTTTTATGGATAATGATGGCACATTAAGTGCTTGCAGTTAATTTAACTGCTTTTAATATAAATGAATATCCCTTTGTATTCCTCGTTTGATAATTTCCATTGTTTACATAGTCACATGTATCTTTGGTCTTTATGATGAGGTAACAATGTCTGCATTATCACATCTTTATTCTGGCTCTCATGGGAAATAGCGGCAGGAGACCAGGTCTATCCTTCCTTTTTGCTGTTGCCTATTATCCAAGTTTAATGAGAGGTTTATATTTCACACCCCCGTCATGCTTATCCAACTCAGGATCATGGTGGGGTGCACGGGTTAGGTCTCAGTGATCAGAAAGTGGTTTGAACCCTGTGCTTGGCAGAATCGTCATATTGCCATTGGACCCGTGAACAAGGCTCCTAACCCCTGAAAAGAACCCTAAGGTGCAGGATCAATGACTCACCTGTGTGTGTGTGTGTTGGAAGACAACAAGATGGGATATGTGAAAATTAAAAAATTCCAAGTTAAGAGTTTTTTTTTTCTTACTCCCAGGCTCAGCAGCCAAGTGCTTCCTGGGAGGCTTTTGGTGAAAGTGCAGCTCACGCTGCAAGCTGCCCTTAAGGTCACAGTTAACACTGTCAGTGTCTTGACAGAACACAGCGAAACCAGCTTCACCTGTCAGCCCATTACTCAACAAGGAAAGCAGATCGCTGTAACAGTGAGAGCATTTTTTTCCTGGATCCTGAAGTGTGATGACATTTTTGTTCCTTTTTTCAAAGTTCTCGGAAGTGTTTATTTTTCCATAGGCCATATTTCAATTTGAAAAAATATAATTCATTTGCATACTCCTGCAAACAGCATTCAACCTACATTTTTGATGTCAGAACAAAGTTTTTGAACTACTTCTGATTAAAAACTCAATGATGCTGCAATTTTTAACCATAATTATATCAGAATATTAATATATTTTGTTATTCTATTTTCACTTCAGCAGTCATTTCTATTGAGTTTCCGTCTCAAGTTAAGTTTTACTTTGAAAATACACAAGTCATTGGAATGCAGAGAAAATTGTCGAAAAGTAAAGTTAGTATGAATAATGAATTTAAAGTAGTAATAATAATAATAATAATAATAATAATAATAATAATAATAATAATAATACAGAATAACTGAAATATACAGCCGTGGAAAAAATTAAGAGACCACTGTATATTCTTAAACAAATGTGCATTTTTAAATTGTGGTTTAAATGTGGTTCTGCTGGCAGAAGGCTACACTGAGCGACAGGTTGGTTCCAGGTTCAAAATTTCTAAGACAGCAGCACACAAGAATAAGGTGAATCAGAAGACAATGGGAACAACCAGAAACCAGCCAGGTAAAGGGCGGAAGCGACTTCCTAATGCCAGAGATGACCGTTAATTTATCCTACAGTTTCTCATGAATCGTAGGATGACCTCAAGTGACCTTCAAAAGGAATGGGAAACATTAAGTGTAGGTGTGAAGTGCACCGCTAGGACAGAAGCAGGACTGAAGTCCCATAAAGCAAGGAAAAAGCCCTTCATTAATGAGAAACAGAGAACCAGGTTGCAGTTTGCAAAAATATATATATATATATATATATATATATTATTCATAGACACACACCCATAAATTGAGAAATGAGTGAAGCAAAAAATTGTGCTGTGG
>JAODJW010000040.1:7793872-7805966 GCA_026777045.1 Hyperopisus bebe | reverse complement strand
GCATAACAGACCTTACAGTCTGAAAAAATACCGCAGCTTTGAGTTTTAGCATGATGTTGCAATTAAGTGGTATCGGTGCATCCCTAATACCCGATGCCGGTATCGGTGCATCCCTAATAAAATATCTTTATGCCATTTTGTTTTGAGTTTTTTGACTTTTTTATCACCATTTTCTTAGTTCATTATTGTTATAACCTTTTTATCACCACTTAAGCTGCTAAGATACAAACAGATATGAATGTATATTGTTCTGTGACCACTGCAAATAGTAGCCTGAGCACGAGATGAATGAAGGAACCTCTTGTGGGGATGCTGATGCTGCCGGCAGTCGAGGTGGAAACTGTCCAACACCAACGCGGGGTGACACTCCCGCTGCCAGAGGCAGCGCAGTCGCAGCCGCATATTTGATGTCAATCGGTCAGAAGTCGCATAGGTCGTAAGATGATGACGACCTGTAGTATTTTTTTTAACAATGTAGCATTTTACCACTATACATCACTATTCTTACAAAAAATAAAGTTACTGGAAAAGTCACAGCATGTTATAAGTAGCTGTGCTACTGATGAGCTACTAATAAAAGTAGTTAAGTTAGTAGCATCGTTAATTTAAGCTACTCATCATTTTAGCTACTCATCAACACTGTAGTAGACAGGCCAAGAGAATCAAGCTGCGGTCCATGGAATGGGACCTGAGCTGCTGCCTGGGTTCCAAATCTGTAGCTGAGGTGCTGCTGACAGTCAGGGTGCTGCCCAAGGCTGTTAACCCCATTCCCCCTGCTGAAATACCGAAAAAATGTGTTCGTGACTGTTTGTCAAGAACAAAAAAGTACCATTTTGAAAATGAAGAAGTTACAGGAACAGGGCATTGTTCAAGCATTTCTAGGAACTTTCTGGAACATTATCAACAGCATGACACCAATTTAAAATATTACAGCAAGTTGACCTTTACAGTTAAGTGATATAGGTAGGTGTTGAATTTATAAATGCCACATGGTACGATTGGAAATGATATTTAAACCTTGGTATTTAGCAAATATCATTTCAAATTTAGTAATGTAAACTCTAAATAAAGACCTTTTGAGTAATAAAAAGTAAAAAATAAAAAAAAGAAATGTATTTGGAAGATGATTAGCACTGTTACCTTGCTCTTCTAGGGCTGGTTAACCTCAGTGGAGTGTGTCGTTTGCATGTTCTTCCAGTGTCACACCAGGAGATGTTACGAACACATGACATACACTATATTGCCAAAAGTATTGGGACACCCCTCCAAATCATTGAATTCAGGTGTTCCAATCATTCCCGTAGCCACAGGTGTATAAAATCAAGCACCTAGGCATACAGACTGCTTCTACAAACATTTGTGAAAGAATGGGTCACTCTCAGGAGCTCAGTGAATTCAAGGGTGGTACCGTGATGGGATGCCACCTGTGCAATAAGTCCATTCATGAAATTTCCTCGCTACTAAATATTCCATTCAATTGTTAGTAGTATTTTAAAAACATGGAAGCAATTGGGAACAAGAGCAACTCAGCGATTAAGTGGCAGGCCACATAAAATCACAGTGTGCAGAAGTCACCAACTGTCTGCTGAGTTAATAGCTACAGACCTCCAAACTTTGAGTGACCTTCAGATTAGTTCAAGTTCAGTGCATAGAGAACTTCAAGGAATGGATGTCCATGGCTGAGCAGTTGCATCCAAACCTTATTTCACCTAGTCCAATGCAAAGCGTTGAATACAGTGCTGTAAAGCATGCCGCCACTGGATTCTAGAGCAGTGGAGATGTGTTCTCTGGAATGATGAATCATGCTTTTCTGTCTGGCAATCTGATGGACGAGTCTGGGTTTGGCAGTTGCCAGGAGAACAGTACTTGCCTGACTGCATTGTGCCAAGTGTAAATTTTGGTGGTGGGGGGATTATGGTATGGGGTTGTTTTTCAGGGATTGGGCTTGGCCCCTTAGGTTCAGTGAAAGGAACTCTTAATGCTCTAGCATTCTAAGCCATTTTGAATAATTTCATGTTCCCAACTTTGTGGGAAAAGTTCGGAGATGGCCCCATCCTGTTCCAAGATAACTGCACACCAGTGCACGAACCAGGGTCCATAAGGACATGGATGAACAAATCTGGTGTGGAGGAACTTGACTGGCCTGCACAGAGCCCTGACCTCAACCCAATAGAACACCTTTGGGATGAATTCAAGTGGAAACTGTGAGCCAAGCCTTCTAGTCCAACATCAGTGCCTGACCTCACAAATGCAAAAATTCCCAAAAGCATACTCCCAAGCCTTGTGGACAGCCTTCCCAGAAGAGTTGAAGCTATTATGGCTGCAAAGGGTAGGCCAACTCCATATTAAAGCCTATGCATTAAGAATGGGATGTCATTAAAGTTCATGTGTGTGTAAAGGTAAGTGGCAATACTTTTGGCAATATAGTGTAGATCCAAACTGGGAACAGGCAGGTTTAACCAGGAACAAAGACTCTAAAGGCAAGGATCAATCCAGAGTACATATGAATCATGTTCCTTGTGTTTATCGGGTTGACAAAAAAACGGTCTTGGGGTAACAAATAATAAAAATGCCCAAAGTGGCCTTGAGCTCACAAAGGTTTGGAATGCATAGTTCTCAGCCACATGCTCAGCCTCTTCAGCCATGCAGAGGCCCAGGGAACAAGGGAAATTGTGAGGACTAGGGCAAGACCTAAGGAAACACAGGAGCAGAACAAGATGACCAGTAACACCCACTGGCCATATGGGAACCTACAACAGACATTGACACTGGGGAAAATGCCAAGACACGGACTGGACTTAGCACACCAGGAAATACCAGCAATATGTGCTGGTCAACAGGGGAGAGCAAGGAACTTGTTGAAATGAACGACAGACTGGGACAGGCAGAAACCGATCCTGACAACACCAGGCACAAGGCACACCTTGAACAGAATGCTAGTACTCTATAAATACAGATCGTCATACATTATAGACACCAATTAGCCTAGCTGCATCTCTTTGGTATGTCAAAGGAAACCCATACAGCACAGGGACAGCATCGAAACTGCACACACAGAGCAGAGGTGGCAGTCAAATACCCAAGCAATTTAACGTAAACACTGCGTGCTATTAGTATTTATCAGGTGTAACCTTTCTTCTTTCACTGGGACACATGCTTGAGCACATTATTAGTCACTTTAACATCAGAAGGTCAAACTGTGACCCAAACATTCATCAGCTATAGTTAATTTGCATTCTAATAGAATTTTCATTATTAGCAGTTTGTACAGTTGACCTCTTCTCTATGATTATTCGAGGTAGTGTACAGTAAGGATATTGCTGTATTTAGAATATATAAATGCATACCACTTGAAAACATACAGATATAATTAAGCAATTAGTAGTGATAGATTAACATGACCTACTGTGTTGGCTGGTATCCACAGTTTTCCATTGTAACACAAAAATTATCCAGAAGAAGCTATATACAGAAGACAAGCAATCCGGCAGTCTGGATGCAGACTTGCAAGCGGGCGGTTGAAATTAAAATCCCAGGAGGGTGTAACCTTGCCTAATGTGCTTAACCATCTGCATAAATACGCGTTATTGTAACGGTGTCAGAAGAATTCATCATTATGGGTTTTGTGATTATAGAAGTACAGCTGGAAACTGAGAAAAAAACAAAGCTAAAAAAGGTTTAGTTAAGAAAATACACATAAATAACCAAAAACAAAAAAATCCACATAACAGAAAGATTACTGACTAAATTAATTTAATTGTTATTTGTAAATGTACTACCCAAGGGGGCCTCCTGGCTTCCTGGGATATCCCAGGGACTATTATTGGAAGACATTGTTTAAAAATGTAAGATATACAAATCAGTAAAACTAATTAAATAAAAATTTGGAGAAACCTAAATCTCTCACTGCTGACTATTTTATGCAATTGTATGTAGGGTATCCCATAGAATCAAACCCGGAAAATAGTTTTTTCTACCTAAAAATAATAATTCTACCATGTTTTGGAAGTTGAATGAAATTTTGAAGATTTTGAATGAAATTATTCAGAACACAGTATTATCTTGTGGAAAATAAAAAACATTGGACGTAAAGTCAATTTCTCTCTGAAATGGGCTATTCTTCATTCCACAAAAGTTACTTCAATCATACTTCAAACATACTAAACAAATAACTTTCCCTAACTCCTATGCATAAATAGCCACATCACAATTGCAATAAATGCCACAACTCTGCTAATCACCAAAGACTAAGTCACTTATGCATGATAGTGATAACAAAAATATTTAATTAAACATGGTAAACCGCTTTCAGATGACAATTAAATATTTTATAGATTACCTTGTGCCTTGGAAATGAAGATTGTACTAAACCAAATTACATGTCTCTATTTTGCATTCAAATTAGATGCTTAATTAACATGGAAAATACTCCACAAGAACAGTATACAGAGATGGTGTTTTAAGTGCTTGCTTTCTGTTTTGAAAGATTGCCATAGCTGCATGTCCCTTTCTGAGGTGGCGTGGATGAGAAGTTAAGTGCTTCAATGTATTTCTGTATCTTCAAGGTGCTTTGTTCTCCTGTCTGTTTTTACTAGAGGTATTAGTTCTCTTATACTGAGCACACACTGTTACAATAATTGATGTGTGTTATCTGTTTTATACGCTAATGTTGTTCACCCAGCCAAATCGGAGATGTTAATTTTGTGCCAGTGACTGTCCTGGAAAGGTGTGCCAGATACAGAATTGCTGCAAGCTAAATCGGGGAGAGAAGTGGACGAAGAACAGAAATCAAGCAGAGCTTTGATCTTGTTGCTCGACTGACCCTTCTGAATTTCCACTTCAAAATTCAAAGATATCCCTGGAGGTCCTTGCTGGAGTTCCCCACAGGGACAGACACACAAGCACAACGTCAGACCTGCCTTAATAACCCATGAAATATTTTACATACCAGATCAAGACAAGCAGCTTAACGGGCCTTCATCTTTGAGCTAAGATTCATGGGTTTTACTTAGACTTAATGTCTACAATCAGCGAGGTTCGTCTGGAGGCCAGTAAGTGAAAAGAGGATTCAAAAGAAGCAGCCAAGTGCTTATAGGTGTCCACATTTCACGTTGATGACTCTGTTTGTGTGCTATGGCCTCTTTATTACACAAATGGTCCTTACTGTGGTGATGGGGCACCCTTAAATGGCATCTCTCACTTTCTCACTCTGATGTTTGTTGACATTGCAAACAATCTTCTCAGAAGAACCCCAGACAAAATGTTTGCTTTGTGTCAACTTGTGTACACAGCCGAAACACGAACACTGAGCACAAACACAGAATCGTGACGCCAATAAAGGGCCGGGGGGGAGGGGGCTTGTCAGCTCAATCTGCATGAATTATCAAAACATATTTTTAGTGAAAAAGATAAGTAGGTGGTGATAACACATTTTAGTGCCATAAGACTGGGAGAGAAAAAGACACAAAAGCCCCAAACCCATACAGCCAGGATTTCTCCTCGAAAGGAGCCACAAGATATAGGCAACCGCTGAGACTTGGGACTACTGCCCAAACAGAAGAGCAAAGTTACGTGCTCCAGGTACAACAAGATGGAGGCTGGCTTTTCTGGTTTAATTACATCCCAGGCGACATGGGGTAGCAACATTTCTGTGTAACATTTCATTCCCTGCACTAGAAATAATCATTGGAGCGATGTTAAACCCTTTAACTTAACAAAAAATTCTGCTATATAAGGTTGACAAGAAGGACCCTTTAACTAACTGCATTTAATTGGGTGCCCAATTTCTAACCAGTTAATTTATTAAAAACATTAGTTACACTTATTTAGCAGACACTTTTATCGAATAAACACACAAAAAACGGAGTTGGCCCCTGGATCATTTGGGGTCGAGAGTTTTGCTCAAAAAGCCGACCGTAAAGACACTTGACTGACCATGGGATTTTGACCATCAACTTTCCAATCATGGGTATAGAAGTCTAACCAGTCAAGTCACACACCAGCCCTATCTACTGTAAGTGTTTTCTTGTAATGATTTTTTGTAGTATTATTGGATAAACACTTTCATTAAAAACATACATGTCTTGATCTATTTCATTTTGACAAAATCTTTTATTGGTTCCACTGTGACACTCACTCAGCACAACTTATTTCACAGACGTGTCCAGAAAAAGAAATGCATTGTAATAATTCACCCCATGACACAATATTTTAGCCTTTCAGCAAACTACCACTGACCCCATGAACCTTTTACAATGTTTACTTTTCTTCGTTTGTCTCTGCCTTTGAATTCACATTATGGGGAACTTGTGCTCTGCCCAAGCACATCGACCATATAACTACATACAATGGAACCTGCTTATAGTGATCACGTCTGTCCGGGTCTGTCTTGATCACTATATGCAGATGATCATTATAACCTGACATTTGAATATTTATTACATGAATATAAAGTAATAAAATGAAAAAAAAAAACAGAAATTTATTGACGTTTTCAAAATACAGTACTGCTGTTTCAATCACTTTTCAAATTATAGTACTGTATAAATTAAATTGCTGAACTACGTATAATTCAAATATGCGCCGGCAGCATCAGCATGTCCCAGCATGCTTCACGAGCGCGTGTATAGAGCCCCATGTATATCTTGTATACAGCCTCTGTTTGTATTTTTTTTGTGTAGGTATGTGTTGTGCTGCGTATCCAGTTGTCGAACGTGCCTTTAACTGTGGTTGTACTCGGTTCTTGACTGATCTTTGTGTGTCTTAGCCATTGTGTGATTGCCTGCCATGCGTGTGGCTTAGCATCCTTAGAGTGAATTCCCCATGTTTCCCTGTCATTCATGGCATTCGTATTATTGTCACTTGTTGTGGGCTCCCTTTAAGGAGTAACATAAAGAGCTTCATGTCAGTCCGCCTCTCGTCGTTTTCATTCAGTAGAGTCTGGCTGCAGATCCACTGGCTCTTGGTGCTTCAATACAGTACTATAGAGTGCTTAAAATATAGCTTATTGTAGTTTCACCGTTCCATCTCAGTGGCTAGTTTTTGGCGGTTTATCATAAGCTTCGATTCTGTTGTCATTGAAAGAAAATGACTTTATTTTCCTGGTCATGTTTTCTGTGCACGCAGCAGGTAGCTAGCCAGAAGAAGACATCTCATAGTAAAGTATGCTTATCAAAGGTAAAGGGAAAAAAATTAAGTTGTTTTAATTTCTTCCGTATGTTGTCAAACATAAAAAGACCTTAAATGAACACTGTAAGCAGACTACTTGATTACTATAAGCAATTTTTTTAAACAGTATTTGTACAGGAATGATTCTGTCCCAAGCTTTTTCATTCATATAAGCGGTTGACCACTACAATCGTGATCATTGTAAGCGGGTTCCACTGTACTTTCAAATCACTCAACTACAAGTCTCAAATAAAGCTAGCTTGGAGAGAATCTATAAAACTTTGCAGTGAAGGCTACTAGGGTTCAGTAAGATGGTGTAACATATACATTTTTACCTTTTCTTTACGTTTGTTTATCTTTTTTGGGCAGGAGTGAGGACCCCAAAAAGACCGCAGTTGTATTTGGCTGCCCTAAATAATGCTTGAATTAAAGAGGTCAAATGAGTTTGAATACCCTTTAGTTTATCATACTGTTCCCAATGTTGACTAATGTGAACCCATAAATTAGTGAATTAGAATCTGTTTATGGTCATGTGATTATCACCCCTAGCAGTGTTAAGGTGGTGTTACTCTGATGTGTGCTAACTTATACATGTCAGGGGAAGAGTAAATAAAGGCTAAGTCTCTGGTTAGTAAGGGAGTAGTGTAAAGGTCTAAAGAATAAGTGCAGCCTAAGTGTGTTCTGTTGAAGAATGTCTTCATGTTGTCTCTTTTATGAATATTGAAATTTTTCATTTTTGATTTTTCTCTATGTTGTTGCATGCAGTAAATAACTCTTTCAACCATATCTGTTAATTCGGCTGACCATCATTCTTTAAATTTATTTTTTATCAAATACCATTGTCTATCTTTGCTGACACCCACCAAGAAACATCCCCCACACCTAGATTTGGGAGGTGTGACATCCTCCCATTGTGATGTCATGTCCAGATGAGATTTTGACAGGATAGCTAAGTAACCCCAGAATGGTGAATTTAATGAATACACCAGATCCCTTGGATTCTGACAAAGGAATATAATTTAGATCGGAAAGCTGCAGAATTAACCTCTTCTACAGTGACTCCACATCTCACCTCCCCTACCTCCTTCCTCTTTCGATCAAACCCTCAGGCACAGGAGAAATCAATTCGAAAGAAGAGGCCATTAAATTGAGTGGAGTTATGCAGCAATTGCAAACGGTGTGCTTGCAGGCACATGTATAGTTATGTCGATGAGTATACATCTCCTCGTTCTTTATTTACTCTTTTTTAAATTCACTGCTGTAATTTGATGCTTCTATAAATGACAAATATTTTTAAATTACAAGGCACTTTATACACACACACATAAGCACACACACTTTACCAGTCAAAAGTTTGGACACACCTACATCTGTGGGTTGGGACTCAAAAGATTGCTGGTTCAAATCCCTGGACTGGCAGAGTGATGTCACCATTAAACACTTGAGCAAGGCCCTTAACTCCAATTGTTCCAGGAACTGGCTGACCCTACTTTCTCCTCTACACCAGTTTCATGAGTTGGCCTCCTGGGATGCTTCTCCAGCTGTCCTGAAGGAGGACTCATATATGCTAAGCACTCATTGGCCGCTTTTTCTTCACTTTCTGGTCAAACTTCTACTGTGTTTAGGTTAGGTGACCAGGTCATGTAATGTGCCACTCTGTCAATCTCTTTTGTAGGTGGCCTGGTGTGTGTGTGTGTGTGTGTGTGTGTGTGAGCACCGGTATAGCTATCCTTATGGGGACACAATGTCCCCATAACGTGATAAATATCTGTTATTTTTCCCTTATGGGGACCGGTTTCCTGGTCCCCATAAGGGAAAACTGTATTTTATAAAAAATGGTGACTGCTATGAAAAAACTAAAAATGCAAAAGCTCTTGTATTTTGTTTGGTTACTTATGGCTATGGTTAGGGCAGGGTAGGGGTTAAGGTTGTCATAGTTAGCGTTAGCATTTTTCCCATTGAAATGAATGAGCAGTCCCCATAAGGATATGTTTACCCTATGTGTGTGTGTGTGTGTGTGTGTGTGTGTGTGTGTAACTTATTAATAAAACAATATAGCACAATATCTTATTCAGACCCCATCAAAATACAGAGGCACAAATAAAAATTTTGAATAAAGGAATTTTAAAGATGTCAAATTTACACACAAACATCATATATACACCATACATTATATATAATATATGTAACATAATACTGCATGTTACCATTCACAGTGGTTCCTGCAGCTGAATAGAGGAGGTTATATATGAATGCTGAGACCAGGGATTATTTTAAGGACTTCAGCCATCACCTACTAAATTCATGGGCAGATCTTGGCAAGGGCAAGATGGGTGATTGCCCTCGGTGGCATTGTTCAAGGCTTGCCACTGGGTGCCTGCACAACTGCACATTTCAGCAGCTGGCTCAGACTCTGCCAGGGCGCCAAGTATGCCAGGAACACTATTGGCTACATTTGTCATATTAACTGTAAGGCGCGCAGGAAAGCCGGCTCTCTTCACTCGGAAATCTAAAGGCCATAAAGGCTTATTTCTCAATCAGACAGCTATGAATGCCTTATTTCCACAACTTTCCTCAGCAAAGCTCACCACTTGTGACTGATAATTAGAAGCTGAACTTCAATTACTGTCAACAATCACTCGGTTATTGAAGTATTGCTGTTTTAAAAAAAAGAAATATATAAGGGGAAAGGGGGCTACGCACTTTGTGTCTGTGATCAGAAGGTCACCAGTTTGAATCCCGGGGAAAACTGCTGCTGCGCTTATGGGGGGTGCAGATTGGCTGACCCTGCGCTGTGACTCCCCAGCCTCTTCTCGCCCGTACATTTGTCTGTGTGTCGCATGGAGAGCGCTGTGACTCCCCAGCCTCTTCTCGCCCGTACATTTGTCTGTGTGTCGCATGGAGAGCGCTGTGACTCCCCAGCCTCTTCTCGCCCGTACATTTTTCTGTGTGTCTCATGGAGAGCGAGAAGGCATAGGTTAGAAGCCAATTTCCCCATGAGAATCAATATTGTATCATTATTTTATCTTTTCTGTTCTCTCCAGGCTAGAAACAAAATGCACCAAATGAAACAAGCCCTCTCATTGGCATGCACTACAAAACCATACAACACTGATTGCACAAACTTCAAATAAAGTGCTTCAGAAACGTAATCAATGGTTAATACCGAAGTACAAAGCTCAAAAATGAATAATTTCAGTTTGAGAGATAGCACATTTTCCTGCCAAAAAACCCAATATTTTTGATGCATAAAAAATATGAATAAAATACACCATAACATGGTAAATGTCCCCATGCAGGTGGTGAAATTATAAAGAAAGCAGGGTCACCCCCAGTGGCCTGTACTATGAAGCGGGGTTACTGGCTTTAAGGTACCACAGTTTAAATGGACTTCATATTCGTTTATTTACATTTTGTCCAGACTACCTTAAATCCGACAAGTTACCCCGATAAGCCAGTAACCCTGCTTCGTATTACAGGCCACAGGTTAGCTAATAGAGACCATCACTGAGTAAAATCGGCAGCCCGTAGAATGATCTTTCCTGTAATTATGCAATTAATGAGATTACAGTGACATAAAATGTTTACTGTTGTATCTGTTAGTGGTGTGAATTTGGGCAGTTAAACCTATAATTACCCACCACCCCTGACAACAACACATCTAATTCAACTAATAATCATACATTTGAAATTTTATGTGTCAATTTCCATAAAAATGAAAACATTTTCTACAAAATGTGTTATGTCTTGCTAAAATGGCTACAGACTCGTATATATCTTGTACGATAAAACAAGCAAATTATTAAAGATAGTGAGGCTTACAGTATATTAATATCTGCAATTATGTCATCATCATGTTTTTATGTGATTTGCACAGAAAATGAATGTAAAGAAAAATAACGGCATTCCCAAAAAAAACAAAGAATAACAGAACAGGACTGGGGTCAGATCATTCTGCCATTGTCACCCAAACTGCTCTTCATAGCTATGCCTACGGTTTCCTCCAATAATAGAATCCAGCTGATTAGACCAGTTATCTTGTTTGGATTAAATATGGCCAGCTTGGCTGTTTTAGAGATATTTAGTTGCCGCTGGTGGGTTACTGGCTTGAAGGAATGAGCAAAAACATAAGATTTTTCCTTCATGAAAGTGATTATTTTAAGCAGGTTTTCAGATCTTTTTTTCCAGTGATATATTACCCCATATTGTAGGCCATGTCCCCACCCCTGATCGCACCAGCGTGGGGGATTTCAAAAGACACTGGAGGGCATAATAAGACACCAAAAACTTTAATTTTTTGTGCATTCAGTATAGCACAAAGAAAAAAAAAATTGAGTTCCCCCTTTTAAAATCACCATTATCAGGATTGTAATTATCCTTGAAATTCCTGCCTGTTCCTATTTACAGTGTGTAAATGTTCTCAATTACTCATGGTTCTGTAAAAAAGGTGCATGCAATACAGGTGGAGGGCAGTTAGTCTGTTTGTTTCACTGATTCTGTCACTGCCATTGTACTCCCTTATCCATAGCCCTAGTATTACAGTATATGGCCATTGCTGTATAAGCCAAAGTTTGATTCCAGTAGGTGACAAAGTGGAGGAAGTGGTAAATAAATCATGTCATAGAATATCAACCCCCCCACCCTCCCCATTGTCTTTCCAAACCAGCTATTGATGTTGATGCGGCTCAGGTTTATCTCTTATTCCATGATTCCGTACTCCGTTCTCTGACCCCTGACCAAGGGTTCATCACCCAGGCCTTTGATTCTGCTAGGCTTTCATATTATCTGGGCTCAGATCCAAACTGGTTCTCTCACATGGAACCTGCTGCCTCTCTTAGTACTGAGGCTGTTGCATCTTCTTTTCTATGTATATATATATATATATATATATATATATATATATATATATATATATATGTGTGTGTGT
>JAODJW010000040.1:7779728-7793772 GCA_026777045.1 Hyperopisus bebe | reverse complement strand
TGTGTTAGGGCTGTCAAAATTAACAGGTTAACGCGGATTAATCCAACATCATGATTAATCTGATTAAAATCCTAATGCAATTAACCCATCTGCAGCACAGAATGACTCAAAATCCCTGAAATGTCCCTGTCAACCCATTTTGGGCAGTTTTGGTGCGTTCCATTTGCCCTGGGAACTCATATTCCGAGTCGGATAGTGACGGCATACGTGTTCCCGTTTCTCAGATAGCCAGCTGTTCACACATCAAGTTTTAAAACATTATGTGTACATGTCAGATGTATATAATGTTGAAAAGTCCCAGTCCTTCAAATGTATATGGTCACCACTCTCCACATTCTGCCAATGATGCTTCATGTGCACATGGAGAATAAGAATGTTTTAAGTTTAAAAAAAAAAGCCATTCAGAAGAGTAATATGTTAAATAAGACGCAAAAACCGGCAGATAATACATGTGTTATGGTTTAAGTGAAGCATCCAGCTTCTCTCTCTCCTTTATTTTGGCTCAAGATCCTTTTACTTTTGTGTGTTTTTTTCATTTAGTCACTTATACGGAGAATCACCTGAAAATGTTAGGGCCCCAGCTCACTCTTCAGTGAGCACTGCCATGTCAATATCTAATTTTCTATATCCATTCACCATTTGTGCTGTTCACTAATCACATACCTTTATGGGTTCCCTGCTTTAAAATCCAGGATTGGTCTGGCATGCCTCAAAGCTGTGGATCCTGGGATTGCGAGATTAACGCATTAATCAGACACAAAGGCTAAGGAATCACCCTCGTGGACGACATCGTATGACATTTTCTCTTTTAATGGCCACAGTATCATATATGTGTTCTGATGCAAGCTTTCATGTTCGATGATAGAAAATATCTTTTACTGTTATACATTTCAGAAGCACTAATTTCACCAGAAACATGTTAATACCTGTAATGTACCATTATTTTTTTGTATTATTTAAAAAAGTTCACAACAGTATGATTTACATATAAATCTTTCAAGCGTTATGTATTTATTTTATGCAAAATAAGTTTCATCTGATGGTAGCATAGAACCTCATTAAGCATAAAGCTGCCAATACTGAATAAAAAAATGAATGGTAAGAAAACAAAAGCTATTGCAGGGGATGTATTTATAACTGCTGTGCTACAAGGGCAAAAAGTTTGCCAGTGTAATAATAAATGCTGTCATGATTCCCAAATTAAGTGTCTAATCTCCAATGACTTCTAATTATTTATACCCTTGCATGTAGAAAGACTTCATCTGAGGTAGCTTCATCTGAGGTAGCTTTATCTGAGGTAGTCTAGTTGGGTCTGTAATTTCTTGATATTGATTTTACTTTTATTGTGTCACCCCCCCCCCCCCCCCCCCAGGGGAGGGGCGGCACAGAACCAGCCAATTATCGCAATCAGACCAGGCTACTTAACCTCTCAACAATCTCCCAAAGTTGCAAAGTATTGTTACCATTTCTGATGACACTTACTAAGCATTTCTCTGTCTCGTGTCTTGCCTTCCTGCCCTGCCTGCCTCTCCATGTCGTACCTGCCCTGCTTCCCCGGTCGTCTCTGCCTGCCTACCCGTTCCTGCCTGCCTTCCTTGCCCTGTCGTCCAGGTCTGCCTCCATCCTGCTCCCTGCCCCATCGTCTCCGCGTCTCGTCTTTATTCGTAGGACTGACTCACCCTTTCGACCTCCAGCTTTCGACCCGACTAGCCGCCTGCCTTGTCCCTTGGGCTTTTGGTGCCCCCAGATTTAATATAAATCTATCAGTCTCCTGCATTCCGGGGTCTGCCTCGTCTCTGTGCATTCAGGGTTACATATTGCATGCAGGTCAACTGCTGAGAATTTCCATAACTTGTTCACGTAAAATGAATCCATCCTTTCATCCTTTTCAAGGACAAGCTTTAATTTACTGTGATATAAGAACATACATAAAAAATTTGCAAACGAGTGGAGGCCATTCGACCCATCAAGCTCATTTGCGGAGAACTTGACTAATAGCTCAGAGCTGTTAGAATCTTATCTAGCTCTGATTTAAAGGAACCCAGGGTTTTAGTTTGCACTACATAAACAGGAAGACTATTCCATACCTTAACTACATGCTGTGTAAAAACGTGTTTTCTCAAATTCAGTTTAAAATGTTCTCCTGCGCCATTCTCATATACCAACCTAGCAATTGCATTGTCAAGCTTTACTGGGGATTACAAAGTAAATTCAAACAGGGTCTGTTTGCCTGTAGACTGGCATCACAAGACTTAAACTGAAGGCCTATTACTTACTTCAGCACATCAGTGACATTCAGTTCTTTTGAGAAGCTAAACCATAACATCATACAGCTGCTAATTATGTATTTTGTTTTTATGAATGCCTTCCTCAGAATCGATTTAAGGATTTCTTAATCTGTCCAGATGTTGCAGAGATTCAGCTGTGAAAATCCACTGCAAATATAAGCATAAAGCTGTGTACCTCCTGGTCTTGAGATTGTGGTATTATCTGTTACAACCAAGACATATATTACAGTGAAAATGTATCCACTGTCCCTGTTAACTATATGAAGTAACAAATTATACTTGATTCTGAGATACTGATCTATCATAACTTATTGAAAAAGTGTGAACCCCGTAGCCCTTGCAGAAAAAGGGACAGTATCTGGAAGTTGTAAATATATTTTGGCAAAAGTTTTCATTCATAGATATTCCACAGGGAAGAATTCAGAAGCTCTTGTTTCCATAAATTCAGGAAAATCCCAGAGATGTCCAGTTATTGTTCTTGTTGTTGTTGGATCTACTTAAGAAAGTTGCCGGTATAGTAAACAAGTGTTGGAGCTGAATTCCAGAGCTGAATGTGTCACAAAGGAAATAATGGCACGGCCCTCAAATCATCTGGGGTTCTTGAGTCAATTGTCCAAAATTGCCAAAAGAGAACGATTCTTAACTGCTGAAGGAGGTGAAAATTACCCTGAATTGGAAATACACAATGCACACAGTACTACTGACTGTTGGTTACTATTCAAAATATGGTATCAGTATTTTAGTATTATCTGATTGTGATACATCCACTGTTCGCAGATGAAGTGAATTGTAATGTTAATCACTATATGCTAAATGTAAATTTCTAAAAAATACTCAATTATTCAAACAGTGACAAAGAGTAAAGATTTTGATCATTAAATATGCAAGTCTGGATGCCAGCTCAGTGTCGCAATTTAATTAGTGAATTACAGCAGAGTTTGCTTGGTAATTAAAAGCTGTGTCTGGGCCTTTTGTATGTGAATTGCTTTAGCAGCAGGAACATTATGCTCTTCATAATGGCTCACGTGGTAAGATTAGGTCATGCATCAATCTTCCCAGGGCCAGAATACTGTACCAGTCAATACTTGCTGCCTTTTTACTCTTACTACTCAGCACCTTGTTCTGTTGTTTTTGCTTATTGAAAAGTTTCAGTGCAAAGGCAGAACAATGAAGTGTAGTGCTTACACTTCCTACATATTCTGTAGGATGTGTTTTCTTTATCTAATGCTCAAATGATTGTGTGTTCAAAGAGAATGCCTAGCATTTCTTCTGAAAATGGCTGATTAGAGCTCAGTCTTTTTGGACTAACCAGTGTGCTGTACCTGGACTTATCGTCATAAGAAGTTCCCTAAAAAGAGGCCAAAAACACATGGTTTCAGTGAAATATTGTGTATTAGTGCAGACATGATATGCTTGGTCAATCACCAATGAAAAACAAAATGAAAATCTCTGAAAAATTAGTTTTGTATGTGTCTGGCTCAGGGAAAGAGTCTGCAATTTTAGCCCTGTGTTTTGAAATTTCAGTTATGAGCAATTGTTCCTCATTATTAATGAATGTAACAGGAATGTTATTCAAATTCAAACATATATAGTTCAGGTTCCCTGGAGGTGACACAGTGAAATACAGAACAACAACACAGCTTGACACAGAGGCCTTGCTTTTTTCTATAGAGATTTGATTCACTGGGGATGCAGTTGTCCCATTGAACTAGAACTAGAATTTATGAAGGGACCGTTATCTAGCTATAGTGGATTGGTTCTTCAGTGCAGTCTCTAGTGCCTGCGTGCCTCTAAGTTACTTGGAATAAAATCCCTTTTGAAGGTCTATGGAGAATTCCATTGACAAATTTGCTATTGACCATAAGATATTTCGTTGATTGAGGATCCACAAGGAATTTTCCAGTCATCATATGATTCCTTCCAATGACAAAGGTGTGACATTCAAGGCAAAGAGTGGGAGACCGTTAGGTAAGAGTTTGGTTTCTATAGGCATGAGTTGGTAGGAAAGTTGGGTTGTCAACAGAAACAACATTGATTCATTGATTATTTGTGCTCCCTCAAAACTATTATCCCTGGGTTTCTCTGCCCGTGGGTGACTAGGGTACAGGGGAATTCTCCAAGTGCTCTGTAGTACGCCGGCTGTTTATCCTTCTCAGTATGTGTTACCATCAGAAACTCGCCAAGGCTGCAGAGATACCAATACTTTAACCAGATGTGAAGGAGGTCTTCAGTAAAAAGAAGTTCTGTCTCCTAACAGGATATCTGAACTTGCAGTTGATATTTTACCAGGAGCAAAGATACTGCAACTTAGGAGCAGAACCTTAGTGTTTGTCCCAAGGATATATTTTTCTTAGCAAATAAGACAGCGGACTAGGGCCCAGTATACATCACAAAAGCGTTGATGCCATTTTAAAAAAACACAGTGCTGCTGACTGTGATGGACCCAGCTGAGGCAGCTGGGCTGCAATCAGGTGCTAAGTAGATATGGACAAATCCAAGGATGAGGTCATGGAGGAAAGGAGGGTCGGACGAGGATCCCAGATGTTAAGCAAAGCAAAACCAGAGACCAGAAAACAAACTGGAATTATGAAAGGCAGAACAAAATCCTCTGGTTTTGTGATTTATAACCAGAACCTCTACCCTCCCCCCCTAAAAAAGAGAAAACACACCATTAAGATTGAATAGCTATAACTGAACCAAAAGTATAAGCAAGAGGCCTTAACACCAGAGTTTACACAGCCTGACTGATAGGCTGATAGATTTATTAACTGTAGGTGTGAGTGATTATTGAGTGATTCCTCTGTAATGGGCGTGTCTATTGAGAATGACCATGTCTGTGACCAGCAAATAATGAATTTGAGTTTGGACTGGATGTGACACTTCGATGGCATGCAATTAATTCTGAACAACCGCCACAGTGAAATAAAACCATCCAAAATGGTGATATTTTTTAACGATAGGCTCATATTTTTTCTTAAACAAAAGATTGATACTGAGCAGTTTGTCTTCAGTTATCTTCATTTGCCTGCACTGAAGCCAAATTAGAAGAAATTCAAATAAACCGGTACATTCATGAGTCAAAATCAAGACAGAAGACTGTGGATGGACAAAAAACAGGATTATACACCCATAGAGCATCAGACATCACTTACAGTCAAATGCAACACCTTAGCAACTTCAAGCTTGCAGAGTTCTTAAGAGTGGTTTTCCTGCATCAAATCCAAGTCAAACATAAAGAAATCCCACTTTATTATGTTGCTACCATGCAAATCAAAGAGGGACAGCATACTGCAGTACCAAGCATATAAAATGATCATGTGCAATGACTTGGTAAATGGAGCCATTCACATGGACAGATCAAAAAGGGGACTGGGCACCTGGGCTCTTACAAGGAAGGTTTTAGCTTCTAATCGAAAACAATGATTTGGGAACTAGCAATGGACATGCCGTGCTCATATGTTTTATGTCATAAATATACTTTAATTGCCAGGAAATGCACTCTGTTTTAAATAGGGGCATTAAACAGTCTGCCTCTGACTTATTTGCAGTCGAGGTTCATTGCTTTTTTCCAATTCCACCTTTAATAAACCAGTAATAAACAGGAGTGACAGTGCTAAAGTTCCAGCTGCACTCATGGTAAGGGCCGACGGAGGCTGTGCAGAGACTCCTGCACTCCCGTCCTAATTAAATGTGCCTCTGGGTTCTGAATAACTCTACACGCTCCTACGGACATATTCATGCTTCCACAAAAAGGCAAAAAAAAAAAACTCAAAAACTCAGAATCCATTTGGACAGAAATGCAGTCCTTCACACTACGTGTAATTTTCTAGGATATCAACTATTTAGGGCTGAAAACACATTTTGTTTAC
This sequence comes from Hyperopisus bebe, assembly GCA_026777045.1. Classification (NCBI taxonomy): domain Eukaryota; kingdom Metazoa; phylum Chordata; class Actinopteri; order Osteoglossiformes; family Mormyridae; genus Hyperopisus; species Hyperopisus bebe. Next base: position 7,787,615 of record JAODJW010000040.1, on the reverse strand, counting down.
CATATAATGAATTTGGTACATTGAAGGTTTCAGGTTTTGTTTAAATACCTTACACAATCAATGGTAAGTACTGCAATTTTCTCAAGGGCCCGTCAAGACATAGGCTTTACTGCTGCAGTTTGCTGGCTTATGTTGATTTATTTATGAACCGAAATGAGAGGCAGCCTGGGACCCTTGCTCTTCACGTTGCAGTCCATGTCATCATTTTAATTGTTTTGTGAACTTCTCAGTATCATTGGATAATTTTAAAAATTATCCAGCACAGTATGTCTGATAATTGGGAAAAGTGGCAAATTGATAGATCGAGCCGCTGATGAACAGGAATCAGGATGGAGGAAAAACGATTATGCTTCCATCTGCTTTTTAGCTTAATGAGACAGCCGGCTCTACTTTGAGTGGAGTATGGCTGCCCACTCAGAAGATAATAATGTGGAAAATGAGCCCACGTGCAATGCAGTCCCCCTTTAACCTTCCATTGAAGCTCAGAGGAGGACGTCCTCAGCAACGCTTCTTGATGGCTTTTTCCGGCTCCTTCTCTGAATCACTGAGTTGGCATCTTACGGGGAGTGTATCAGATGCCTTTTCATTGCATCACTCAGTTCAGTCGCTTCCTATTGTAAGGTCAACTCCGTTCAGCTTTGGTTCTTTCAGCTTTTGCCCAAAGTAATACATCAAAAAGTATCGAAGACTTACTCTAACATTTTGTATTTCTCTGCAATGGACCATTTCCCAGAACCATTAAAACAAATGATATGGGCGTTGTGTCTGTTATTTCATGTATAGTTTACTCAATAAAACATCAAGTATGAACCACAAGTTAATATGTATTATTTGAATAATACGTATTAGAATGTGGTGTGGCAGCGTGGATGAAGACTGACACTATAGACTTTATATTGCAATTTTCTGCTTGAAATTTAAGTATTGCACTTTAGTCAGTTGCTTAACTTGGTGTAACCTGAGTAAAACATCTGTACAGTAAAACTGTACTGTTTGCCTAAGATGCACTGAATAACAACCAGAGACTTTTCCCCAGAGCATTTTACTACATGCCTGGGCTCTCCAATTCGCTGTAATGCCAGCAAAACAGCGGCAGCATTAATCTCACAGTTCATTACATAAAGTAAATCATGCAGTGCATTAGTTATGTTAGCCGACTTTCATATTACCGTAGTGACTTAATTGAGTAGGTAAAATTTAAATGGGAATTTCACTTGCTTGAAATATAGTGTTGCTGTATTTATATATAATGCAATTACATCACAATAATAATCTAATAATAATAATAATAATAAAGGTGGCTGGTGAGAGTATGGGCTTGGCATCACTGCTTAGACAGATACCTTTGTGACCGGGACCCAGATGAGTGACAGACAGTAGATGGATGGATGGATGGATGGATGGACAGAAAGACAGAAAGATGGATTTCTAACAACCCTCAGAATCGGCAGACAGGAATACTATGATAAACATAAAAGAACCATGCAATAAGAAGGAGATATTATGGTGCCAATGCTTTTTGTAGTTTTACCTCTCTCCATGCAGGGAAGATTGCATAACATGCCTTTCAGTATAAAGTGCACCATTTGTACAATAGCAATTTCCATATAAATTGTAAATGGCCATAAAAAGCTATTGACATTCACCTTCATAGTTGGTAGCCAAAGCTGCTTTCTTATTCGTTTATATAGTAGAATGTTTTAGACCGAGAGAGGTAATATGTCAAGGGGACTGCAGTATCCTCTTGAAACTGGAACCGACAACCTTTAACCAACTGGGCCGTCACCCTCTAGAAAAACAGCACATTTCACTGATAGTTTTTAAGTCTTGTGTTAATGTGACATTTTACTCAAATCACATATTTGTCTCTGTTTCCTAAAACTACACAAATGAAATACCATAAAAAATTGCACTCATGTGTTGAATAATAACATAAACACTCTTTGATCCCATTTGTGATAATAGTCAAAATAACTGCAGCTACACCATCTGAATGGTCAAAATAACTATACACCCATATGTCACATAGGGCACCAGACAGCAGTGCGCCCTAGACAGGAAGCAGCCAATTGCAGTAAACATATACTAGGCATTTTTGAAATGGCAGTTAGCCAAACTGCACTTTCTTGCTATGGAATAAAAACTGCAGTGCCTGGAGGAGACCTATATGGCTCTGGAGGAGCATGCAAACTGCACGTGCACAGATCAAAGATGAGCATCAAACTGCGCAGGTCTGAGGCAGCACTGCTATACACTGTACCAGCATGGTGCCCAACTATCATCCTGGGACATTAGGCAAAATAAAGCTCCATGTGTTAAACAACCATTCTATAAACTTAAATGACAGCAGGCTTCTGACCCTTTATGCCTGCAATTCTGCAATCTTACCCAAAGCCAAGCAAAAAAACTTACAAAATGAACTTTTTTGCGATTCAAGATTTTATTTGTCACATGCACAGTTATACCAGAGCAACTGGCAGTGAAATAATTACAATACCCATTCAGATTACAATTCTAAATATGGTGCGTAAAGTTTATAGTGCGTATTGCAATATCAGGTGCTATTTGGAAATGAAATCAATTCTTCATGAATTTCTTTCACATTCACAAGTGTCATGTTAGGTTCCTGTGTGTAGGAGTATATCCTGGAAGGCAAGTTATAAAAGCTAGGACCTCACCTACAAGGCTCACCCTGGTCATAATCACAGAATAGAAGTGTCCACTTAAACATAAAAACATGTTTCTATAGTAATTATTATAATTACCATTCTGGACTATTAATAGGGGGCGGCATGGTGGTGCAGTGGTTAGCACTGTTGCCTCACACCTCTGGGACCTGGGTTTGAGTCTCTGCCTGGATCACATGTGTGTGGAGTTTGCATGTTCTCCCCATGTTGTTGTGGGGCTTCCTCCAGGTACTCCAGTTTTCCCCCACAGTCCAAAGACATGCTGAGGCTGATTGGAGTTCCTAAATTCCCTGTAGGTGTGCATGTGTGACTGACTGGTGTGTGAGTGTGCTCTGCGATGGGCTGTCCAGGGTTGTTGCCTGCCTCATGCCTGTTGCTTCCAGGATAGGCTCCAGACCCCCTGTGACCCAGTAAGATAAGCAGGTTGGAAAATGGATGGATGGACTACTAATAAGTTATGATTATTAGGCTTTTTTGGGCCACAGTTATACTGCTGGAACGACTGAACTTGTTACAACCTGCATGTCATTGACCAATAACAGCACACAAGTGCACTTCAGTAAACTTAAGGGAAAATCGTTTTGCATGAGAGAAAAAGGCAAATCTTTACAAACAACAATCGACTCAATTAACACACAATGTGAGATCACCTATGTGGCAAAACAAAAGCTATTAACCTGCAGCATACCAATCTGTTCTTTAATGGAGTTGTAAGATGTTGCTTTTCAACTGATATTGAGTTTGTTAACTGTAACCCTCCACTCCATACTCCACTCAAAGCCGTTTCATCATTCTCTGTATGCCCCCCCATATGCTTGATCTTGCGTTACGTTAATGTAATTTCTGGGTGTGGTTTTCACTCGTTGACTTTTTAAATAATTAATATGTGCTCTTGTCTCAATAGAAGGGCTTAATGTAATAGATCAGTGAATCGGTGTAAGAGGCCATTTTAATCTAAACTCTGCATTTGCAAATGAAATTTTCTGTAATTCATGAGCAGAGATTAATATTCTATGATTCTAATAACTACATTTCTTTATTGGTCTTCTTTTTGTTCAGTTCCCTTTTATTGCAGAATATTTTATTGTATACAGGGTGTTCTTCTTTCCATATTTGATGTATTTAAAAATGTAATGTGTTAAATCAGTGGCCTAAAGTTCCTTTGCAAACCCCCATGAACTGTAATTCAGTTAAAGTTCAAATAAAATATACAAAATGTTACATAGAGGGTTACATTAAAATATTTTCACAGCTACCTAAGCCTCTGTTAGCGAAACTCTATGTTCATAATTGCCTCTAACCAAGTGGATCAGTCTATACTGCTATTTACTTTTTGGTGCGAGTGGTTTTAGCCACTTATTTCAAACATAAAAAAAAAAAAAAAAAAAAAAAAAAAAAAAAAACAGGAAATTCTGTACACATCAGAAAAAGTTTAACATTCAATAATGACAGTGAATTAGCAGGTATTGACCAGTGGCTTTCCTGTTCCAAGAGATCTTCAGGTATTGAGTGCTCTAACTAATGTACACTGTAATGGGCTGCAGTGAAATGAGGAACTAGATCTGACAACAAAAGATGCGCATCCAGCATGAAGTCTTGTAGCAGAAAAACTTTTCTCTCTCTTGTATTAAGATACACTTCACAAACCTCAAAAACCTGAAAAACACACTGCCCGTTTCCCTTTCCCGGTGTATTTTCTGGCACACTGGCCTGTCATAGATAATTCACTTAAAAAAATAATTTCTCCTTTTTTCCAGTGGCAATGACAGAATATTTAAATCTTCTCAGGTGAAAGTCCCAGAGGGGAACATGTGTTCCATGCCACCGTGTGCCATCCAGCAGGGCTTGATGCTGGGTTACTTTACACACACCCAGCTGCTCCTATTCTGCTGCAGCAAGCATTTTGAAACAGGTGGAATCCAAGACAAAACACAGGATGAGGCAGACAGATGGTTTGTCACCTCTGGACCTTTTATTTTCTCCAGCAAACAAAAAGAATAAACCAGCAATCCCCAGAAAGCCAATAAAGTGATGTTCTGTTGGCTCTGTATGACCAACATTTGAAAAGTCCAACAGTGGCTTAACCCAGCTCTTCAGTCTGGGTGGAGAAGGGTACCTTCAATTGAAGGCTGATAAGAGGATCTGGAGGAGCTGCATGCAGATTAGTAAGCCTCTGCTACAAGATGCCAGCAATTTCCAGGATTTTCCAAATTATAATTATACAGGTGCTCCACAGACCCACATGGATGGATAAAGACCAGCAACACAATAGAGGATGCTGGTAAGCCTTAGAAGGACTGTCTAGCCAACCCCTGAAAGGAAAAATTCTGTCTTTCCTTACTTCTGTCACCCTACAGCAGGTCATTATTCTTACCTTTACTTCATTTCTTTCTTTTCTCACCCTCTATACGTTTTAATCTGTGTCTAATCATCATTTATCATTCTCCCACTTTCACCTTCATAATCACTAAACCTGCAACGAGGTGGATGTGTGACGGAGAGTGTTGGGGACAATCTGAATTCGGAAAATGAGGAACCAAGCAAAAAGATCACATGCAAAAGAAGTCTAAAAATAAAACAAACTCTCACACCACAACTCAAGAATGGCTAAGGTCACCAGGATAAACCAGGTGGTACTGTACTACACATGGGTGAAAACAATCTGGTAACTGGAACAGTCCATTTAGTACTGGGTGAGGTTTGCTGGGCACGACAGGATGCAATTAATCATCACAACCCTGAAAATTTCATTGGGGAGCCTGAAAACCCAGACAGAAGATGGAACATTCTGGAGGAACGACAGCCACGTGACTCGACGGCACCTAATAAATTCCCAGAAATTGTATTTCATGATTAATGAAGGATTCTGTTTACTTAAAAATTCATTCTGTTTCAAATTGCGATTGGTATTATCTGCAGGGTCAGTGGCTGGCAGAGGTGTTTAAACTCCTTCGCTGTCCTCCAACGGAGCTTAAACCCGCAGCTGCAGAGGAGGCAGCCAGATGGATAAAGGCCAGCATGAGCCGTGACTTTTAGGCAAAGGAGGGAGAGGCAGGAGTTATTAATAGAACCTGACCAGGGAGAGACAAGTACTTTGCGTGCATTTCTCATACACCCAAGGCGACACCCCACAGCAGAGTTATTTAAATGACCAGATGTAGATCAAATACTTTCTTTCTAAGGACAGGTACTTTTTGTGGAGTTGAATCATCATTTTTGGACAAGTGATGGGAGTCATTTCTCTTGCTTTTAACCTTATGGCCATACTCTTATTATGAAATATATACTGTTAACTATGACTGAATTAAGATCTTCACTGTGGGGATTAAGACATGTATGCTGGGGCATCGGAAATGGGGGGGAACAGGGGAGGTGCGGCCCCCCAATATCAGCAGACCCCTCAAAATAAACAAACAAATAACGGTTTATTATGAATGCAGGCATTATACTGCGGCCAGTTCACTGCACATGCAGAGAGCAAAGACAAAACATATACAGTGGTACCTCAGAACTTAATCCGTTCAAAACTCCAGAGCGAATCCTAAAAAGTTCGAGTTCTGATAGAATTTTCCCCATAAGAAATAATGGAAAACCAATTAATTGGTTCTCAGCCCCAAAAAAATTACACCGAAATATGTTTTTTTTAGCATTTAAACACAAAATGAACCGGATAAAACAAGAAGAGCATATACTGTACTAAACACATCTAAGCACATTTGTCAAAACAGTAATTTTTAAAATAAGAAAATAAATGTATCCAAACAATGTGTCCTGCCCCGATCGTCCGCTCCTTCCGTGTGCCACGCCCCTCGTTAACCCTGTGTGGAATCCCCGTGTGATCAGCTGTTTCTGGTTGTTGTCGTTAGTCCTCTGTATTTCGTCCGCATTTCAGTTTATTTCCCCAGCCCGGTCATTGTATTGTCCGCCTGCGTTTTGCCTGCCTTACCTGTAATTAAACCCCGGATTCCCCGATACCCTGACATCTGCGCCTTTGTCTCCGTTCTGTCCTCGCTGAGTACGACAGTATTATTATATTTAAATGTATTAATGTATGTTTTATTATTAATATACAAATAATTAATAAGAAATCTTTATTTTGAAATGTATTTTATTATAATAATTACTGTTACTGTCTATCATTGTCTAAATGTATTTTTGCTGTCTAAATATATGTATTCAGCTAGTGTAAGCATGCAGGATGCTATCACAGCCAACGCGAGGCTGAGACTGAGGCGTTACCCTTTGTTTCCGCTGAGAGACATGCCACGTGACTCATTTCTCCGCGTACAAGTTATCTTATGTCGGGGTTCATGGTTTGACTTCTGAGATTCAGATCGAGTTCTAGGTAAATGTTTTTCGAACTGGTTGGTTCGACTTTTTAAAAATTCAAGTTATAATGAGTTTGAGAACTGAGGTACCACTGTACTTTATCACATGGATCAGTTATTTTTTAATGTTTTTTGGGAAACTGCAACCTTAACAGTGTTAGTTTTTTTTAAATTATCAAATTGTCACGCCCACAGGGGCGGGGCCTGACAGGTGCACCACATCCTCAGCTGATTAACCCTGGTTAAAAGCAGAACAGATGCAAATACTCCTTGCGAAGTATTGACCCGATGTTTCCGTGCCGTACCAAGCGTTTTTCCTGTCTCTCATTTGCCTGTATCACCCTGCCTTACCTGTCAACCCGGTGTGTGATCCTTAACTCCTTACCTTCCCTCCTTAGACCCACTCCCGTCCTTGACTTACCTGTCCCGCCACGTCCTTTATCCCCTGCCTCGTGTTCCTTGTCCCAGTGCTTATTCGTCGGACGGAGCTCCCTGGATTTGACCCCGGACCTCGTACCAAGACCCCGATTGCTGCGCGCTGCCTTTGTACCTCCGCGTCGGACCCACGAGTGGGAGAACCCCTTCGTGGCACCTATCCTTTCCCAGTCCATCCGGGCAGAGGAGCGGGATTCCCCTTTCTCTTCGAGGCTGATCTCGCTGTCTACTCTTTGTCCAGTCCCTCAATAAACCCGACTTATCCCTGCACGTCTGGATCTCCGCTGTCCTTCTTGCCCAAGTGTGACACAAATAATCTTTATTATTTAGAAACTTTAAAATCTTACTTATATTGCATCATTTCATGGTGTGACTGTTGCATGTTTGCCAATTGTCATGTCATGATAAATGTCACACGTCCACAACTCATCCCCCCC
>JAODJW010000040.1:7758475-7770433 GCA_026777045.1 Hyperopisus bebe | reverse complement strand
CCCCAGGCTGCATCCTAGACAAGCCTGTTCATTAATCCACCCCTAGGCAGTTATTGCCTGTAGAAAAAGTCTGGCAAAAAAAACTGAAGCAGGTATTAACTGTAGATGCAGTATATTTTCATTTTGACAATGAGTTTGAAGGATTTTTTTTTTGTGAGCATGTAATACACATCATTTAGTAATAACAATTACACATTTTCCCCAATTGCATAATTTCGGTTCCTGCTGTGGTTAAAGCACCTGCATTTTTAACAAGCAAACGTTATATTCAGGAATAAGGTGGAAGCACTACCATTCATAGAAAAGAAAAAAACACTATACATTTTTCAGTAAAAAATGAAAAGATTGCAGTTGCTTACAGGCATAGGTGGACTAACGTCTCTGGGGGCCCTAGGCTGATATGAGTTTTTTTTTAGTTGAAAGAGAAATGAGGAGAAATTAAAAACAATGGAACATCAATAATATGCTAATCAAAGCGAGGGGTAACTTCGTTATCAACTTCCATAGCTGCTAAGGAGAGCTATTGTGAAACACACCCCAGGATGGGGGCAGGAATGCTGTCAGTAAAATTTGCAGATCAGACTAAAAATCCATATCACGCCAGCAGATTGATCGGCTGAATTAAAGAAGTTTAACCATTCCCTCTTTTGCTAAGGTTAGTCTTGCACTTTTGCATACACTTGTTTAATTGTGTTCTCTTCATGCCTGGTCACAATTTGTTTACCACTCTAGCAGGATAGTATCAGAGTCACAGGACATAAAATGTTAATCTTGTATCTTTGCGCTGTTTTTTGTTCTGTTACAGTAGGCTACTTTGTGCCAGTTTGCTTGGCGGTGACATAACTGGTAGACTCCAGTCTTAAAAGAAAGTTGGGTAATGCAAAGTCTCAAAGTAGGAATAGTCCATTACAGACCACAGGGGGGCAACTTTGTCCATCCTAAAAATTGTTGCTAATAATGCATATAACAGACATGTTGCTATAATGTTATATCCTTAAATGTAACCTCTGGAAATTATATCTTCATGGGCCCCCTAGTTTTGCTTTATGGTTAATCTGCCTCTGGTTGCAGGATTCAAAATCAACATTATGCATTTTCGTGCTTTTTATAAATGACAAACCAGCAACCCTGAATCCGGCAAGTACAACTTAATCTTATGTAATCTCCTGACATGGTGTCCAAATACCATTAGATTTAGATTCAGAAGTAGGCTTATTAGCTAAATTAATTGTAAGCTGCACATTCCCCTGCCTCTCAGTGGAAATACAGCAGGATTTTACCTACTATGTGTTTAGTACAAAGAATTATTAATGAAAGTAGCCTGCAAATTCATAATAGTTTTTGTTTTGGACTGAGGACCTCTGCTGGACATATTCCAAATAATAGCAGGGTAATCGGTGGACCTGAAAATTAGACGAAAATAAATTAAAGTAGACTGAACCAGGACTTAATTGGGTTTTGGTGTTTAACAAACTGAGGAAGTGAAACTGAGACAGAGATAAACAACAGCTGATTCGGGGAACCGGCCAGGGAGAGGAAAATTTGCATCTGATCTAAAAGTTTGGTCAAAGGGTTGGATATGTCAGTACGTGATGGCTACAGCCACACAGTAAGACCTGAAACATATTTACATCCTTGATTTCTTATGTATGGTTTTTGCTTTATTTACAGTAATAATTCATAGTAAGTCTTAGTTGATTGCGTTTTGCTTTTTGTCTTTCGTAGTATACATATTTTGATATTGTAGGGTTGTGTGCAATGATTAATTTAGATAATTCGGTTTGCAGTTACTTTGGTTGTGGGGGATGGTCTTTTCTATTCAGCATAAAGGTGTGGCTGAGGGCGGCGATCTCTCAAAAGGACAACCCCTGGAGCAGGAGCGAACCAAATGCTGCGATGGCAAGAGGGGGGAGTTGGGGTTTAGTTGTGTTTTGCTCTGTTTAATTATATGTAGTGATTATTTGGTTTACCCCTTTGTGTGTTAATTGGTTTGGCCAAACCACTATATATGTTCCCTCACCTCTTCATTAGAAGGTCGGTTTGTTTCAGTTAATGCTTTGCAATGTTAAGTTTTGCTCATTTTTGTTGACCTCTTTTATAGGCCCAGCAATTAAGATCTTGAGTTTGTTATTGTTTGTATTTTGGGGGTCCATAAAGCCCTATTTCTTTAATTAAGTTCCTGTGTTTGTGTTGCCTTACTGCTTGGTCCCTCACACAGTACTAGAGGAGAAGAGAGGTCTGTTTTCTATTATTATAAATGAAGGGACTCACTTCAGGTTCAATGTGACTCTGTACTGGTTAAGTAGTTTTGGATGGATGGATGGATAGATGGATGGATGAAGGGGCTTCCCACCTGATTTTGCCTACTCAGACCATTCAGTGCCTATTAATTTGTTTGCTATTAGTATTGAATACAATACTAATACTTTTGGGAGCTGAAGATTTCACATTTCAGTTTTATACCACTTTTCATATGCAGAGGTAATTCAAAATGCTTTACAGAGAAAAAGAAAAAAATGAATATAGACAAATATAGTAATAAAAAGGAAAAGACACAATAAAAGATAATATAAAACAAACTAAAAATATAGTAAAAAGATGTGCAAAGCAGTTTTCAGTCAAAGGGAACACAACAAGAGCTATCCAATGATTTCATTACAGAAATACCGTGTTAACACATATATCCACACAATTTGCATCACACTAATTGCCTGGTAAGCGTATCCGCACTGAGAAGGATCCAGGAGATTAAACAGCATGGGATCTCTGAGACGCCATCTTCCATTAAACCTTGTCAGGTAAAAAGCATCATGGCAGAAAAAAATCCATTAGGATCTGATGTCTTGAGGCTGCTGTTCATTTTGCTCTTGTGGCTGACATCCTGGTACAGTCACAGAGTACAATGCATTTCCTCTCCTCGTTGCCTTACCTGCTCGGCTTCTGATGCATGCTGGTATGAAATATGCCTCTACTCGCAAGGATCAACATATTGGTGGTACAGCAGAGACAAAATTTTCTTAAAAATCGAGGAACATTTCTACTAACATAAGCCATCTATATCTATATCGGCAAACCCAGGTAAGCTAAAGGCTACACTGGTGACCACTTAGTCCATCTGTGGTTAAGACCACTTCTTCAGTACCCTGTCTGTCTGCTGGTGTTTGTTCACCTGGTAAATAATTCTTGCAGAACACATTTCTACCTCTCAACTTCCCATGACTTTTCCTTGCACTCAACTGCATTGAAGCAAATTTCTGACACAAAGCCAACGTGTCTGTCGTGGCTTTCCATGTGGAAGCAGCAGCCAGAGCCGAGGAATCAGGTAGACTAGGGATTTATTTAGCAAACACGAGGCAAAGCAAAAGACGGACATCAATGACCGGACTGGAGAAACATACTTTAACGTGGACTTAAATACACTGGACTAATCAACAACGAGAAACAGCTGGTAACACAGGGATTCCACACAAGGTAGATGAGGGAACGTGGCACATGGGAAGAACGGATCAGCGGGGCATGACAGTGTCAAAGCAAAACGACAACTTCCAGGAAGATTCATTTCTTATTGTACAGAGGTAAAGTGATTGAACAATGAGTCACAGATACATCACGGCAATTGAACCCTCTGCCATATACCCTCCGACTTTAATGTGTTCCAGAATATTAGCTTGTTAGGTGAAGTCTCATAAGTCAGAGACATAATTGCTATTAATTTCAAAGGGAAAATTTCAAAGCACTAGATAAATTTAGACAAGATCACAAGTTGGCACAGGAGAATCACTGAACATACTCAAGCTTGAAACGAAGGTGGAAACAGGAATAGGTGACAGTTCCCCTAGCAAACTAGATGTAGCTGCCAACACAAACTCTGAAAATTCCTCCACAGTCAGCTCATAGTATTCACAAGTGAAAAGAAAATTCAGTCTTAAATTTGGTCATGACTCATTAAAATAACTTCAGTTGCATTTGTAAAAACTTTCTAATCTCGAGGGGTACCTTAAAAAATGCATTTTTTATACATTCACTGCTAATCCCCTTTAATAGAATATCAGTTTGACAGAACTCTCCTGGGCTCTTCAGCTCTCTCTGAACTACATACATTTTGATATCAAGGGCAAAGTTGAGTTAACACAACGTCATGTTAAATAAGGTGGTTGGTAGCCTCAAAGGAACAGTGGCTGACAATCCCCAAACTCCCCCAGGTTTGTCTGTAAAGTGACTTTTATGGCTGTCAGCTACTTATCAAGCTGAAGACAAGAGCAGGGAGCCCAGTGCTCCGTGATATACTGAGACATAAGATGAGGCAAGAGAGCTCGAGGGTCTTAATAATGACTGAAATGCGGAAAAGTGTGACTAGACCCTCAATGCACGAAGGATTAAACTTACCCAGAACTGGAGCGATGCTTTTTGTTTCGGCCTCATCCAAAAATGTCAAATCATTAACGGGTGAGCAGCCATGACAACTATGAGTATAGACCAAAAACAGCCAATCCAAAGCAAAGCAATAGAAAAGGAGAATTGGGATTGTCTTGGCTGCTAATACTTACCTATATGCAGAAACACATGTTCTGTTAATGTTCGTGAATAATCTTAAGGTTCCATTCAGAATTCAGTTTTCCACTCTTACAGGACTAGTTAAATAATAGCAAAAAAATTGTTATCTGTGCTTTCTTTGATGAAGTGCACCATGCCGGTGTATTTGTGCCTTGAGAACAATGGTCAGGGTCTTATCTGCATGGACTTAGTCATAAATTTACCTCAGAATCTCTGATGACAATAAACCTTCTCTTATGTATAATTTATGAAGGAAGTTCCATGGCAGATAGCTGATAGACAAGATGATTGTCTCTGTTCAGCGTGCACCTAGTATATCCATATATATATATTACTCTGATGGCTGAGTAAATGTTTAACAGTTGATTGAGCTCAAGTTTGCCTCAAGCTTTTGTTCAGCCCTGACAAAAGGACTCAAAAGCCACTGCCACAATGTTTTTAAATAAATCTACCTGCAATTAAACTTTTTAATATTTGGAAATGAAAAGTACTCAGTGCCTTTATGCTGGCATAATGAATGTTAGTTTGCAGTTTCCATTGTGAGGGGAAGTAAAAATACTTGCCGGTGAAGTCCACACTGGAGATAAAGATGGTGTTAGATAAATGTTAAATTACTTTTGCAAATAAATATGATGTAATTTATTGGATTTGGTTGGTATGATGTCGATATGCATCAGTTTGATTAAGGCGTAAGATGGAGAGGGGCTGCAAGTGAAAGTTTTTGATGGCACTTGAGTGTAATGTGTAGTAATGTGTACGCTTGAGTGTAATATCTAGCAGGATGGATGAATAGGGTTCATTCATATCTCCTGCGCATTGACTAGTGCAGAATCGATAGCATTTTAACCCATATACAGTTTAATACTGACCTTGTGTGTCCCCTGGTTCCCCAGAGGTGAATATTCTGGGAGAAATCAGCCTCTCATCGGCACATATTTAGCTTGACACAACTGCCAAAGGAATCTCTTTCACAGACAAGTCTGGAAATGTTTAGCTAAATTATTCATCAAATGTTAATGGAAGTTATGTAAAAGATCTACATACTATGTCTAAACAGAAATGCCAGTTGTATAGAACACTGACTGCTCTGTATGTCCTACATGTCTCAGTGCCAAACAGCTACTCTCTCTGCTAATATCCATCCAACAGTCTTCAATAGCCACTTATCCAGTGCAAGCAGGAAGCACCTTGGCTGGGATGCCAGGCCATTGCAGGGCAGCTGACTAAGGCGCATCATTATGCAGTATGGGAAGTGTAGACATACCCATTCAAGGAATTGCATGTTTTTCGACTACAGGAGGAAACAAGAGTACTCATCCTTACCATTTTGTTAAAATTAGATTGATAGTAAAACATAAAAATAAAAACAACATAAATTTCACATACTGTGTTTCCTGCTTTATTTGTTACCCCAGTGTCAATAATATTAATATTTTATTTATTCCAGTTATTCAGAGAGGTCTACTTAGTCAGGATTACCAGGATGTAATCGGTAAACGTCAGTGAAATGACAGGAAGTCAAGCAGTCAAATGCGCAGGTGTATAACTGTGCGTTAGTTGCTCCCCTGCAAGACACATAACACTGTTATGGTTATATTGTTGTTTCATATGAGTGAATAGGAGATGTCACATTGGATAATTATGGCCGCTCTGTGAAGGCACCAGTCCCTGTAAACCAAAAGGGATTTGGAGCGTGTTAAGAAGCCCATATACTGTAAACACATAGAGAACATGCAAACCCATTCAAGCCACCACTGGGAAAACTTGTAAAACTCTGAGCGACCATTATCCCTTTTACCTGCCTACGTGCAATAAATGTGAGGACTACACTTGTGGTATGATGATTAAGTTAGTATGCCAGTTATATTTTTACATTTTTATTAAATTCTAATCCCTTTGATGAATTCCTTTGAAATATTCCTTCTGAGAGGATACTTTTGACTTTAAAGCTGAACGTGTGCAAAATCTAGTGAACTAAACACAAAGAAAAAGCAAGGAAGTCCCTATAAAATGTATATATATATTGTGTGTGTGTGTGTGTGTGTGTATACATTTATTTATTTATTTGTTTTGAAAACCCTACCATGAAATACTCCTTGACTATAGCAACGGAAGGCTGACAGGCATTAAAGTTGACAGCTTTCCTATACTACACAGGAAAGTCAATCAGGGGCTAAAATGCAAATAAGTTGGTAGTTACAGTTTCAAATGCAAGAAAGGGAAACGTTGTTTCTCAAATCCAATAGTTCAATTTCTATGGATTTAGCTAAGATACACAGTATGTCTCATCTAAAATCCATCAGAGAAAACAGTCTTGCAGATGCTATTGATCAATGTCAATGAAATAGACAGTGAATGACACCTGCCATCTTTGTCTCATCATGGCACAGTCTTGTCACTGTTCAGTCAGGGCCACCTGGGGCTCATGGCGATGGGCAGACGCTTCAGGAACTTGACCACTGGCCCTGGCTTGCTGGCACAAGTCTCCCACCTGACGGCTGCCACACAAGGAGACGCGCGCCGGTATCTGGCATGTCAGACTGAGGTCTCCTTCAGCACCACCTCCTTATTTTGGTTCCCTTGACGAGGAAGGAAGTTAATGGACCTGTGCACTTGGACCAGTTCTCACAGTCTGATTAATTCCTGCTCAGGGACAGTTCAGTAAAGTGTTCTGTAACCGTTAAACTTTCTGTCAGTATAAACTTACTTTCTGTGCAAGAGTTTTACTCGGAACTGACACAATTCAACCTTTAAAGGGTAGGTCCAAGAAAGGCATTCAGATATCTAAAAGCAGATTGGGAAAAACAAAATATATTTGTTTTATTCGGGAAATAACCAAGTCTGTCCATAAATCATCCAAATTAGTGTAGTTCATCATTGTCAAGTTTATCAAAAAGTGCTTTAAATTAATTTGCAGGTTTTTACATTTATTTATTTTTTTATTTTAAGAGACATGAATATGTCGGTGACACTGACCAATGCAGAATTAATTAATAGATAAGTTATACAGCAGTCAGTTAGGTGCAATATGGGGGATCCTTAAGAACAACAGGACAATAAAAAGATGGAGAGCAGAGGATACATGCAACCATGGAATACATGCAAGACCAGAGACAAACAAACTCAAGAAGAGGGCATATAACATCAAGTCAGGGCAAGAGCAGGTAATGCTAGTGTAATATTAAAAAGTTGCTGGTAATGGTCTCATGTAGTCAAAATGGAAGTCACTGGGAGGGCGGGGGTCTTTGGTGAGTTGAATACAAGCTTCTCCACTTCGGTGACATTTCTTTTAGTAACGCTGCTTTTTCTGGAGGTTACAACCAGGCTACTCTGCTGCTCACTCCACTAACGAGCTCTCTCTAAAAACCTCCGTGTAACAACCACAAACTCAGTTATGTTCAAACTGGTGAGAGTTTATTTAAAACCTGGATGGTATTTTACATTCTACTCCACATTTGCCAGGGAGTCCAAGTGATTTCAGGGCTAGTATGTACATGCAGATCTTGCTGCTGCATCCTTCACAAGCTGATTACACGTTATGGATGAATTTGCGAAGCCACAAGTTAAAATGGGTTTTTTTGAGCATCGACAGTCATTTCTCTAACCTTAGCTATGTCTTATAGATTAAGGAAAGACCTTAATATAAGAGTGAGCTCTTCCTCATCAATTCTAATACCACAGTATTTCATGGATGTTGCTGCTACTTTGACCCGAAAGCCACAGCATCTAAGAATGTAAGAAAGCAAGTAAAATGTATAAATGTATGAAGCACCTTTCACAGACAAAGGTTACAAGGCAATATAAAAAGTATGTTTGTAACTTAGCACCTGCCTACTGTGTTTTTGCGTCATGCTAAATCAACACAAAGAAGGCATCCAGTCCACAATAGTATTGTGTTATACAGTCCTTCAGATTTATAAGTTGAGATATTTCACTTCAGTTATACATACATGTATAATCTGTGCATTGTCAGTAATTAACATCATTCTTATATAGGATAGCCACGAGGTGCAGCATGCAATGGGAAAAGAGTCGCGGCCCAAAGTAGAGTCCTGTGGATATTTGTCTAATTACTGAGTACTGAGTAACATCTCAGAGAAAAGACACAGACAAGAAAATCCCCAATCACTGACACCAACGAAATTCTCCAGTCTGCACAAGGGAATATGATGATCTCTGATGTGAAAGTGACATTTAAATCCAGGCACAAGAGCAAAGATATTAGAATAGGGGGATAGTATCTATTATGTTGACGAGTCCTGTTTCAGTGCGCTTAGAGTGGCCATACTATCATCAGTTAGATTAGAAAAATATGTTGACCTAGCTGTAGTGATTATAGTTTACTTGGCTGTCTTTCCCAAGAAAGATAAAATATCACTAATTTCACAGAGTGCAATTTGTGTTTTAATCATTGAAAAAGATACCTTAATCTCTGACTGCAGCTCATGTTCCATTGGCATTTTTAAAAATTCTTTTTTATGAGTAACACAATATTTATTGTAGAGGTCAGAGTGGAAGAAAATGTATCAGTAAGATCATCTGTTATACTCTTTAATTATATCAACAAGGACAAGATTTAGGGTTTAATTATGATGATGAGTAGGTCCTGCATTACATTTTAAAAAATTAATTCCAAGATATTTGCCATTGACTTAAGATTAACAATTACATTTTTCATATAAATGTTTAAATCCCCTTTATTTAGATTCCAATTGTTTCAGTCAGATATAACTGATGCGACAATATCAAATGATAATTTTAGAAAACTAAATTTTATTGTTAGCCAGTACTTGCAACAAATTTCACTGGGAATTCTGTCCCTTAGAATGGAGTTGATTATGGTCACTAGTTATGATAACCTCGTGTTTCTAAATATAAAATATTAGGAACTTTAAAGGTTCATTAATGGGTGTGTGTTAAATAAATTGGTTTGAAATGTGGACTATAGAACTGGCTGGACACTGTGAGACTTACATTCTATAAATCACTTTACATTCACCTTATCATTTTACTGGGGCTACACTAGAGGTGTATAATACTGTATATATATATATATAATTTTTTAATTATTTTATTTTTTATTTTTTTTGGTCGCTCAACTCAGTAATACTCTAAGCATAATATTAATGCTGCCTAATATTTGGTATACAGACCAGATGAGTCCTTAACAGAATTATCCTCTTGGCCAATAAGAATAATAGAATAAAATACAGGCTAGGTAATGTCTTATGCACCACCTAGCAGTCACTTGAAGAATTGCAGACAGCCTGGAGAATACAGCAGTAGCCTCATAGAGCACATTTCAGGATCTGAAACAGTATTCCGGAAGATACAGGTGGAAGGCAGGGAACAACCCAGGACGGGGCTCCATCCCATCGCAGGGCACAGACAATAATAATACATTTATGTGTAACATGCATTTCTCATGCCTTGTAGCTCCTGTATCTCAACAATGAGAGCTTTGTGCTAGCAACTCAAAGGTCTTGGGTTGAAGAGAAATAAGTGAGTCGTGAGTCTTTTCTTAAACACTTGGAGGCTGGGTGCAGTTTTTTTATCATTGTATATCACTCACTCTTATATTAAAGTCTTTCCTTAATCTGTAAGACATAGCTAAGTTCAGAGAAATGACTGTCGATGCTCGAAAAACCCGTTTTAACTTGCGGCTTCGCAAATTCATCCATAACGTGTAATCAGCTTGTGAAAGATGCAGCAGCAAGATCTGCATGTACATACTAGCCCAGAAATTACTTGGACTCCCTGGCAAATGTGGAGTAGAATGTAAAATACCATCCAGGTTTTAAATAAACTCTCACCAGTTTGTCTTGGTCTTACTTTTCTCATAGCCTGCTCCCTTGTGCTGCTTATTTTGTTATGCAGAAGAAAGCTGTGTCATATTGACTATTAACAATGATATACTGGCAGGGCGTTTCCCCAAACAGGAGCTAGGCAGTAAAAGGCATGGTCTCCCATGTGTTTCAGTTTGCCACGTGGTTGTTGAAGCACATGGAATTAACCAGTTGAAAAGACCCTACTACATTTGCATGTCATTTTACTTTATAGTTGAAAGCAGCAATTTAAAAAATATGCATTATATACTATATAAAGTTAATAGCTTTGAGAATCACATTGCATGAATGTTATGTTAGTTTCAACAACACAGAATGATTGATTTGTTGTCATGTAAACTAGTCAAGTGCTACAAAAATTGAAGTCACTCAGAAATTGGGAAGATAATGAAGCTGTTCGCCGTATAAAATAAACCTTTGTCAAGTAACAATTCTGTCACACAGTGAAAATGTTTATGCGTTTGAACTCTGTACTTTTGTTATTAATATATGCCAAAGCCATCAAGCTCATTGTTAATGATTTCATTATTGTAGAGTGTCTTCAATAATATGTCCGCAATAAGCACTACAAAACAGGGGTTCTATAATTAAACTAATATCCCACCATAAGGTATACAGCACGATATTGCATGAACATACAAAAGATCCCTGAAAGAGACTCAATGCAGCCATAGCCTGTAACTGGACTAGAGGGAAAACCTGAGGGCTTTAGTAAACATTTACTAAAAAAAATACCAAACACGGGTCTTTAAGTTGCACATGTTGCAATTAGAGAATATGATTATGCAGTATAGATAGACAGTTCTTTCTTTAGATGATAAGTGAAACGTCAGAATCAAGTTTTCATTTCTTTACACTCTGTAACATTACTGGTTGCCCTGCTGTGTTTGATGAGGTCGTGACCCTTGACTTCTTTGAAACAAAGTACGATGGGCAGACTCTGTATCAGCTTTTTTTTTATCAGTTTATTTATGCATTTATCTATTAGTGTCACAGGTGGAGCAGAGTGCTTTGGGGAGTTTTTCTGGTTACATAATATAAAATACTTCATTTTATTTTATACGTCCAGTTGGCACTTTCTTTGATAAAAGACTGGGAAATGAATGGCAGGCCAGATGATTTCCTAAATGAAAAGGCTGCAGTGCGTTACAGCTCCCAAACTGGCTCCAGTCTTACAGCTGCCAGTGACATTATCTCCTGAACTGAATCTCTGCACCTGAGAGCTGATTTGC
Organism: Hyperopisus bebe; assembly: GCA_026777045.1. Lineage (NCBI taxonomy): Eukaryota > Metazoa > Chordata > Actinopteri > Osteoglossiformes > Mormyridae > Hyperopisus > Hyperopisus bebe. The sequence goes on along the minus strand of JAODJW010000040.1, from coordinate 7,758,801 downwards.
GGGGAGAATGAATTAGCGTACCAGATAGTTTGCTGGCTGCTATTATTAAACCCACTACAGGAATTCAATGCCATATGCTTCTAACCATTGTGATAATATGACAAATGACAAAACTGCTTTTTTCAAATCTCTTTCATTCATTAATCTGAATGGTACCTGTGACTACACAGCATATAGACAGAATCATGAAAAGTTTTTTTTTTTTCAGAATAATAAGTTGATGCAGGCGGCATGGTGGTGCAGTGGTTGGCACTGTTGCCTCACACCTCTGGGACCTGGGTTTGAGTCTCCGCCTGGGTTACATGTGTGTGGAGTTTGCATGTTCT
>JAODJW010000040.1:7732890-7758375 GCA_026777045.1 Hyperopisus bebe | reverse complement strand
TAAATTGCCCGTAGGTGTGCATGTGTGAGTGACTGGTGTGTGAGTGTGCCCTGCGATGGGCTGGCCCCCCGTCCAGGTTTGTTCCCTGCCTCGTGCCCGTTGCTTCTGGGATAGGCTCCGGACCCTCCGCGACCCAGTAGGATAAGTGGGTTGGTAAATGGATGGATGGAAATTGATGTAAAATTATTGATTGGCTAATTCCATCTGGAAAATACCTTTACTTTTCAAACAATTAAAGTCATATTAAGGTTATTCTGCATAAAAAATCTAAGCAAAATGTCTCAGCAAATTTTCTAATAAGATATTTGTAAATATGCTGCTTTTTCAATTAAACCTAATGCATAAAATTGACAAAAAACACAAAAAACTCTTATCCTGGTCAAGGTTATGGGGTTCAGTAAATATCACCTGAAATTCCTCATAGAGTGGGGTGCTTGTGGGATAGTTTTCCTTGACTGACCAGGTCATTAGTTTGTGATTTCTTTTATCACCTAATGTGTTTTTCAGGTTATTTTTTTACCGAAGAATAAAGGATTTCTAATTAGCCATAATCTGATGGGACTGGCATGCATTTGAAACATATGGGAGCAGAGGTGGAAATTTCAGGTCCAGAAAGTAAAAATCCAGACCAAGATTTTCTTTCAACCAACCTGTTACGTACTCTGTGACTGTGACTCTTTACACTTAACTGGTTGGTTGAAACAAAATCTTGGTCTGGATTTTTACTTTCTAGTCCTGAACTCTCCACTTATGTATGAGAGCTACGATGGTCAAGACTGGTACAGATTTGGTAAAGACCACCACCATGCCCAGAAAAGCAACCTAAGACCATGACTTCCTTCATGCTTAAAAGTGGGACCCACATACTGTATACAGAATCCTTTAGAAATACAGCAAATGGACACAAGTGTTTCTAACTTTGACTCTTTAGTACATAAATCTAACTTCTACTCCTCTTAATAGACTTGTCCAAGGAGGACTACCATCCATACCATAGCAGACCACTTTCATGCAGTGTTTTCCCATCTTGAGACCACTCTGGTCTGACAAGGAACTCAACTTTGAAGCTTGATTATCTGCTTTCCACACATCTTATATACCCCTCTTTGATCCCAGACCTGCAGGAAATGAATTCCTTTGGTCAACATTGAATAAAACCAGGTCACTTTCCAAAGATTCACATGACTTCCTGCAAGCATCTGACAGTATGTTGCTTTTAAATGGTAATGAGAAAAATATGATATATTTTGTATTTTGATGTATGTATTAATGTGCAGATGCTACCCAGGTTATGATGGGGTCACGTTCTGATAAACCTATTGGAAAACGAATGTATAGTAAGGAGAAAATGCATTTTAATACAGTACACCTAACCTAACAAACATCATAGCCTAGCCTACCTTAGACATGCTTAGAACATTTACATTAGGAAAAATCAAAGTGTTGAACATCTTGTTTAATTTTTTGAATAATGTACAGAAAGTGAAAAACAGAACGGAACAGGAATACCCACTGTGAAGTCAAAATATGGACCATTATAACCCAGGGAGTGTCTGTATACGTGTTACGCATATTTCAGTCACATCTCTACTCACTGAAAGTTCACTAATTTGTTTCTTTCCAATATCTCATTAGTCACACAAATTATACAATCTTCCAACCACACACACCCCTCCAGGGGTGCTGGACAAATGGATACACTCTGACCCTAATCTTTGATCTCACCTGTCTGTACATACAGGGATGTGTATCTGTGCGTGTCTAATAGGAGGGCGAGATGGGATATGTGTAGACTGAATTTCATTAAAGTATCTGAGTAGGATTAGGACTCTGTGCCTGTAATCAGAAGGTCACTGGTTCAAATTTTGTGGCTGTCAGAGTGAAGTTACAGTTGAGCCCTTGAGCAAGGCCCTTAACCCTAATTGTGCCGGGGACAGTATCTGACCCTGCTCTGTGATTCTTAGTTGTATATCGCTTTGGACAAAAGTGGCTGCTGAATAAATGTAATGAAATCTATAACACTTCCCTCAAGATGACAAAGTAACTTGTCCCAGCCCTTCCAATAAAGCCATTCATTGTCAGAAAACTGTGCACTTTAGTGGCAATAAATGCATATAATGGAATGCAGAGACTAAATGGTTGAAGTGCTTGAAGAGGGCATGATGCAAGTTGTATTCATGCAGTTACCCACAAGGCACCATATGCATGTATTTCACAGCACTGTTTTCACAGTGGCACAGTAGTGGAGTAGTTATTTTTAGTGCATAACGTTTTATTTCTGGATGATAGCTTGGAAAAGGATTGACCATGTCATAATGATCTTCCCATAGAACCTTCTTTTCCAATCGTTGCACTTAAATCATTATCAGCAGGTTGGAAGACACACGGAGGCCTTATTGATGCGCTGTCATCAAACAGGATTTATTTACATTATTAATTTTAAGAAAGAGCAAGGTCTTGATTGAAAATTCCTTGTAAGCAGTGGTATGCATTTCCTGCAAACAGAATTAGTGAGGTGGAGCTTATGGATTGCAAAGGGGCCTTTCTCAATCCTTACTTTCTCTGTAAGACAAGCCACTTGTGCAGAAGGGAGGGCAACACATTAAAGGATTTTGTCATTTGTGCTCTGGGTCACTGGCTCCAACCTGAATACCCCAGATGGCTGAAGGGTTTAGGTCCGGGAATGAACTGAGAGCTAGTGCTGCCTTCGTACTTCAGAGCGGTAATTGCCACTTCAGCCCGGTCGTTCATGGCACATATTCAGGGAGCAATGTGAGGAGGCCACCTCTCAAAAATGATGCTCTCTGAGGAGGGCGAGGGAAAGTTCTCACTCTCCTTCACAGTAGAAAATGGAGGAATTCTTTTGAAGCATCCCCAATTGAAAGTCATCTAGCAAATGTGGCATTCAAACATGGCTTGATTATACACCGAAGGTTGGAGTTCAACTAGATGATTTCCAGTTCTGGGTGAGGACTCTAGAGGTTTATGAACAGTAGGCAGAATCTCCTGCAACCAGTACTGCTGTGTGACTAACCTATACTTCAAGGATCACTGCTAAGGACTTTCTGAACCAGGACTTTAGCCCCAAAATGGATTCCTTGCAACAACTTCCATAGCATCCGATAGAAGCAGACATGGCAGAACCACCTAGCCTGAGTGAAGTTCAGGTCATCAGGATGAAAACCAGTAAGGCTGCTGGTCTGTATGAAATTCTAAAGGCTGGGAAACCAGAGGTCCTGAGACATGTCAAATGTTAATTCTCAGGATATGGGACAAGGAGAAAATCCCTGCCCAACTCAGGAACACACTCACCATAACTACCTTTAAGAAAGAGGAAAAAGCAGAGTGTGAAAACTACCATGGCAGTTCCTTGCTCTCCAGCACTGGGAAGGTCCCAGAGTGGTTTTCACCCCAATAGGAGCATAATGGACATGATTTTTACTGCCAGTCAACTCCAAGAAAAATCCCACTATCAAAGTCAACCACTATGCATGACTTTCATACACCTAACAAAAGCCTTTGACTCTGTCAGACAGTGGGCACTCTGGCATGGCTTCACAAGAACGGGTTGCCAAGAATAATTCATCAGAGTACTTAGACTACTCCATAACAACACATCAGCCAGAGTACTGAGCAGGTGTGGAGAGGAGACAGAGTCTTTCAGCGGCCAGAAGGTGGACTCTCATACTCGACCTCGAGACAATGATGAATAGTCTCTTTCCTTAAATGATTCCTTTCCCTGAAGCTGTATGGTATCAATGATGTAGATTTTGGTATGGACAGTAGGGACATGTGTGAAACACTGGGGTAGTCAGTATCTTTTGTGGTAGTCCTAAAATGTGTAGTTATAGGCTGATTATGCAGTACAAAGCTTTCATACTTTCATTCTGAATGGAAAATCAACATCTTATTCTCCTTTGAAGCATTGAGACATATAAATGTAAACTGGGTCAGTTATTTATCCAGGGCTGCTGGAGCAGCTTCTTAGGCTAAAAGACCTTGCTGGAGGATCCAGTGGTGATATGTAGGGCTACAAGTACTGGGGGAGGGTTCACCTGAACAGCAGTCTGGAATCGGCAGACAAGACAGGGCAGCGCATACAGTCTGAGGAGGCTCAGGTCTTTTGATGTGTGTAGCAGCTAACTATGTCATATCAGTCCATAGTGGTCAGCCAGCATGCTTTTCCACACTGTAGCATGTCTAAGGTAGGCTAGGCTATTTAGGGATTCGGCAAGCCTTATGATGCCAGAAACAGGATGTGAACTAGCGACCAGAGACAGGCACATACCCACAAATCTCCTCATGGTGGCCAGGAATCAAACGCAGGTCAACTTCTTGGAGGGAAGCAATTCTAACCGTCAGTACAATGCACTATATGTTTGGTATATGCAAGGCAGAGACCACTAGAGGGCACCAGTGAGCAGCCAAAAGCAGTAATTTTTGCACCTCTGCACTCATCCCCATGAACAGACCTGCTGACTATTACATAGTTAGGCAGGTATTTAAGTCTGCTGGGCCTATCTAATGCTGCTGAGTCATTGGAGTCAATTTTTGGAGTGCTTGAAATTTCTGTTTTGTCAGTTTTTCTTTCTATTGGACCCTGGACCTCTGAGGTCCTGTTGAATTGTTTGTCTTTTACAGAAGGACCCTTTCTGGACTCTTGGGCACAATTTGTTTGTACTCATTTTGCAGTTCTTTTCTTTTTCTTTTGAAATTCTCTATATTAAGAAGTGTGAGTTCATTTTGTTGTTTTGTGGTTTTTTGTGTGTTTGGTCAGCTTGACTGAAACTGAAGACATTTTGTATTGCGCTGACTTACCAGGAAGCCATGTAATACGATTAGCAGAGCCTACTTTGGCAAATTAATGAGTCAATGGTTCAATTAACCATGGCCCTTCAGGACCAACTGGCCTGTATACCCATAGTATCAACCCCTGACCCTGTTCTGGTACCGTCTTCATCCATGTTAATGGTCAGCATCAGGTAGGTCACCTCAGTACTTGAGTGCAACTCCCATGACATAACTTTGAGCCTCAGCCAGATCATTTCCTGACTGAATGGTCAAAGGCAGCATGCATCATCACATACTCTGGAGTGGGCAGCTGCCATTTTGGAGCAAATACCCGGTTTGCCTGGACAGAACTCAGTTTGTTCAACTATTCAGGAACTCTTTCATTTTTCAGGAGCTGGTGGCCAGACACCTGATTCTTCTCCAGGAAGGGAAGACGCTCAGTGGCCAAGCACACTATTGAGTGTAGAGGCATAGCGACTGAAAGCATCTCAGCTTTAGAGCCAGCTTAGCTTCAACATACCTCACTGTAGTACCGAGATGCTACTGAAGGGCATGATTATCTGTATCAGGTGTGTTAAATAAGGGCTGCACCTAAGCTCTACAGGGTGGTAGATCTCCAGGAGCACAGTTGGGCCACCCTGCTCCAGTGGAACTAGAGATATACCACACTCACAACTTTGTTTAGAAACTCGGGGGAACCTATGCAGTTAGGCTCATGCCAGCTTAATTATAATTGAGAATGATGAATGATGACTTTGAGGAATGCTATTGTCCATTGTTTTGCATTATTCCACATATTTGCAATAAAATCCCCTGACTTCTCTAATAAGAGCTAATCTTCCTGGCTAATATATTGCACTTGGTTTTCGAAGTTCAGCAAAGCCGAGCCTGTACTGAGTGAAGCACAGAATAAAAGGAATGGACGTCCCTGGTGCAATTCCGATCGCAGTTAGAAAGCCTTGAGAACTGCCTATTTGCTTTTCGAGGACAGCTGAAAAAGCACCCATCTGTGCAATCTGTGAGTCAGTCAGCTGGGCGGTTTGTCATAAGCGTGGATGAATAGGGTGGAGTGAGGTTGCCTAATTGGCTGATGCCATCATGGAGCTTAAAACAGCTTAACTCCTTAGGTGTGTTCAACCATTCATCCTGGACAAAGTCATGAAAGGGATCCCAAGTATCAGAAGGCTGGCGTAAACCCTGAACAGGGTGCCAGTCCATCACAGGTCACACACTCACATGCACACAGTGTATATATGTGAATTTAAGATATCAGATACAAAATTCACCACCAGCTAAAGCTGATTTTATTCAAGTTTACCTTTGTTTTGTTCTACTGTATTCACTCTTGTGTTGTGTAAAATAACAAATTCTAATGCTTACATTTAGTTATAGTCGTACCTAAAACTAATTACCTTCGGCAATTGACTCCTATTGTAAATAAGAAAACACAGGGTTTCTGACAGATGTGCTCTGACATCGGTTGAACACATTTACACATTCTAAGAAAATCTAAACCAGTTGTGAAGTCACTTTCTGACACGTACATGTTTGAGTTCTGCTTAGACTGAAGCCTGAAGTTTGTGATTTGGTGGGGATGGCAGGTGAGGTTGGAAGATAAATTTTCAATACTACCCATTTAATTTCTGTATTTATTAGCCTCTTGGTGCTAGATGACATGGGATGAGCATTATGGAGGTGTTGACAGCAAATTGAAATGAGTGAGTCTTAACAGACCATATCTCGTGGACAGTACTGAACCTAAAGGATATGCACCCTGTCTGAGCACAACAAATCATGCTCCTGCATACAAATGTACAAGATTTTTCAAAATGACAAATGCACCTTCATCGCGAAGCCCTTTGAGAGACTCCTTCCACAGAAGTTTCCAGTAAAGGCAATGTATTATTTAAAGAGCTCCTTATGCTTGAATCCATTCTATGTCACTGAGTTCAGGCAATCTCCTTTGGATTACCAAGATAACTGATGGACAGCCTATGCCTGCGAACAGTGATTTGACTGGTCAGTGTTGTGAATTTTGCTTGTTTTGGAATGTACTCTGGTCATGTTTTATTTTTGAGCTTCCTTGCTTTAACCTGACTGTCCAGTTCCTATGTCCTGTCAATCTAGTAGACCCCAAAACCTATTAAACCATGTTAACCATTTATACAACCAACCCATACAAAATTACTGGAAGGCTGCATATAATATGATGCCAAATATAATTTGCAAAACGTTTAGGTTTCACAAGCTAGAGCAGAAAGACCATGTAAGTATTTGAGATGGTGATGTTCTCAGATGGTGAAGATCGATTTCCCACACCGATGCTCCAATCATTGCTTCTCCTCACCAGCATTAATAAGACAATTTTGCTACAATGTTTTTTTCATTTCTTTTTTATTGTGTTGATGTTGGACTATAAATGTCTGACCAAGAAGACTGAAAGAGAAACTGTAGGCGTTAGACCGCACGAACCAAAGGGCTCCAAAGCCCTTTTAACTCTGCAGTGATCATTCTGACATTGCTCTTGAATCATGTGAAATCTTTAAGTAGATTATCACCGGTCCCACAAGACTTTATGCTGAACGGGGGATTTAACAACTGATTTAATGAGGAAATGTCACAACAGTATTCTGTAATTTGGTCTCTTTCGTAAGTGGTGTGCATTGAGAATAGTGTTTGACTTAATTGAATTAACTTTGATTTAGTTTACAAGTCTGTGGTAAGAAATGCAAAAATTATATGCGTGTGTGTGTGGGGGGGGGTACATAGATCATATTTGGGGACCATAATGTCCCTAATGTGCGGTAAAACCTGACACTTCGTTACTTCTGGAGAAGTTTCTCAGGTCACCAATTGGATAACTTCAGTTTTATAAAAATCTGTGAATGCAATCAAAAAAGAAAAATGCCAAAGCCTTGTTTGGTTAATTTTGGACTTTTGGTTAAGGTTATGGCTAACTAGGGGTTTAGGGTGTCGTGGTGAGAGAGAGTGTGTGTGTGTGTGCGTGCGTGCGTGCGTGAGCGTGCGCGTGTGCATGTGCGTGCATGCATATGGAGACCTGGTTTTGAGTCTCCAGTCCGTCTCTACATGTGTGGAATTTGCATGTTCTCCCCATGTCATTCTGCCGTGTTTGCCACTTTCCCCACACAGCCCAAACACATACTAAAGTAAGCTGGAGTTGCCACATTATCCATAGATGTGTATGTGTGTGTATTCTGCAATAGGCTGGTGACGCATCCTGGGTTATTCCCTGCCTTGTACCTGATGCTTCTGGGATAGGCTACAGGCCCCAGTCACCCTGCATAGGACAAACAAGTAGGGGAAATAGATGGATATTAATAATAATAATAATAATAATAATAATAATATGGACACAGTTATTCTTTAAGGGTCCTTTTGAATCAGTTTTTCTGAATTGCAGGTAAAAGACAGAGTTCTGCATAGCCAGCACTGGAGTCATAGCCCTGACACCTCTTCACTTGTTCATGCACAGTGTCCTCCAAACAGGAGGTCAAATTCCAACAAACCTAAGCATGTGATATCTTGTCAGTTTCTCAGCCCAACGGAATGTCAAATGATGAATTAACATAACACTCCGACATCCTATTTCTTGCCTCAACATCTCGAGGCTGTTGCGTCCTGCCCACCACGTCTGCCTGACCCTCCTGTCTCCTCCCTCACGCCCTAACGGGCCGCAGCTGGTGCCTGTTATCCCTTAGTAATCTATGTATGAAAGTACCTGTTTGCTAGCCTTTTTCTTTCGACCCCTCATGGTCTCGTTTTGTTTCACTGCTCCCGTGTCTCAACCCCAATAAAGTCCCCCTTTGCTTACCTTACTCCTGCCCCTGAGTCACCTCTTTACTCAGTGTGACATATGCCTGTTATGAGTGTGTTTTTTAACCTCCACAAAAGCCTGAGTTCCTGTAGTCTGACATTTAGTTTTATTAAGTGGGGCAACAGGGAGTGACGAAGATGCTCTGAGTCTTGCTCTGCAAATTCTCATGGCAATTAAAAGAAGGGAGCCAGCTTTCTTGTTGGCATTTTTTCCCCGAATCCTGATTATTAAGGTAGCAGGCAATATTATTGTGCAAGTCCTTTATGGTATTAGCCATAGATCTGACGTCGGTGTTGTGTTAAATTACCCCAAGCAGATAACTCCTAGAATTATGATAAGAAAAGTGAGCTGCATGGCTTCTGAGTGTTTTATTGCATTTTTAAACTATTATACAAAAATAGTTTTTAGATTGTAAGTGTGCTAAAATGGTATACTGTATTTGATCTGTTTTTTTTTTATTACTGGGATATTCACGCTTCCATAGCTCATACTGTACCTCAAAGTCTTGACTTTTCCTTCTCTCATGGAAAGTCCTACTGCTACCACTTACAGAGTGTCCTGCAGTTCTCTGAGCATGAAGGGATAATGTTACATTTAATGCTTTCATCCAGTGTCATACAAGATAAAACACTATTTTTGGGGGGGATGAATGAAGCCAAATTAAATATTGGGGGGACACCGGCATGTCCCCCGCGCCCCCCAGTTCCTACACCCCTTTTTTGTTATGGCATGCTATTTTCACCCATGCTGAATAATCACACAGTCATTAATTAGTAGATAAATTGTGATGATTATTTCCTTGCCATTACAGAAGTACCCTGATTGCTTATGTATGATTAAGCAGTATTTGCACCTATATACATTTTATCACCTTTGAATAATGGACCTGCGGCATTGTATTTATGGTTGTTTTCCACCACCCCATGTAGTTTATCATACCTGGCTTGCAAGCTCATGACTTCTCATCTAGCTCTTTAAGACTCCATTTACAAAGGATGAGAGAATTCCAGTGTTTGTGGCTGCACCCCAAATGTACAAAATCTGTGAACAAGTCCACTTGTCATACTGTGAACACTACCACAATTTACTGAGCCTCCTGTAATATGGTTGTCATGCAGAATGATCATTGACTAGTCTGGACAATCGAAGAAATTTGCAATTTTTGCGAGTTTGACATGAGCACTTCCAAACTGGCTAGCTGAAAAACAGTTCAGTTTAAGGTAATTTTATATAGTATCATTGCCAAGATGGTTTTCCTGATAAATGCATTACAGACCAAGGTTTAAAGCAGCTTTCCAGTCAGACATTTGATAATGGAAAAAAGCCAGGAGAGAAAGGATTAACAGAAGAGAGGGTAGATACGCCATTCTCTGGCTTGGATAGCACAGTAGCCCAGTAAGTAGCATTGCTGCATTATACCTCCAGCAGTGGATTAATAATAATTGGTAAGGAGACACATGGAATTCTTTAGAAGAGGACTGGATATTTTTTTGATCCATTAACCCAGGGCTGCCCAATCCTGCTCCTGAAGATCTACCACCCTGCAGAGCTTAGGTACAGCCCTAATTTAACACACCTGATACAGATAATCAGGCCCTTCAGTTATATCTCAGTATGAGAACCAGTTTAACTTCAACAGAGCTGACTCTAATACTAGGGTGTTACTGAAGGGCCTGATTATCTGTATCAGGTGTGTTAAATTAGGGCTGTACCTAAGCTCTGCAGGGTGGTAGATCTTCAGGAGCAGGATTGGGCAGCCCTGCATTAACCCAAATTCAGTACAATGTTTTACATGTTTCTTTAAAGAAAATATAATGTTATCTCCTACCAGGATGGATGTTTACATAATTGATTGTCATGTAATTGTATATGAAAATGGCATATTGCAAGGGACTCAAGGGCAGGCACTACAAAACAAAAGGGGCTTCATTGAACTCAAAGAACAGACAATGGAAATAAACTGGATCTTGAGGGATCAAGAAACGGGAGAAGTGAAACTAGGAAGGGCACAGGTAACAAGAGGGCTCAACATCAATGACTGGACTGGGGAACACAGGACTGGGAAGCAGGTAAATACGGGACTAATGAGGGATTACAAGAACCAGGTGCGGCTCATCAGGGCCACGTTAGGGAGGAGACAGGAGGGTTAGGCATGCACGACATGACAAAAGCAAACATTTTTGTGGGATTAATATAAAATATTAAAAAGTCTTAGGAAAGGCCAGGTTGTCTTTGGTTTAAGTTATACAATGGTATTAGTATAGTACCATTGTATAACTTAATGTTAACTCTTTATGTTGCATTTTCAGCTGATTCAGTATTTAATCTTATGGTTCTCATCTCTTGCTTCCACTTGGACATTCATTAGAAGCTCAGTGTAGCTGCACTTGTGCCCAATTGACTTCCTGACAGCCATACGCTTGTAATGTGCTATTTGTCTCACCTGTACACACAATGGACAAAAGTATCTGCTAATAAAATAAGTGTTACTGAAATTGAACTGAGAAAAATGCTTCTTACCTTGATTGGTCGAAGTAAATATTAGAGTGATGCACAAATTCAGTCATCGAAGTCTGTCTGATGGCACATGAAGCAATCAAATCTGATTTGCTTGCAAAAATGCTAAGTATCAGGCCAACTACTACGAGAAAAGAAGTAAAAAGTGCCACCATACTCAACACTATTAGAAATATATATTCAAACCAATATATGATGTAATAGAAAGAAAATTATATTTTACCATATAAGTCAAAAATATAAACTGTAACCACCCAGAGTAGTGTATTTTTTTCATTAATCCATCCATCTGCCAACCGCTTGTGCAATATAGAGGACATTTTGTGTTTGGTTGAATAGTGTTACTGGCACCAAGGTTATCCAAACACCTATCTTCATCCAGCCATCTTCCAACTTCTTATCAAATACAGGTTCACAGAGAACCAGGACACCCTGAATAGGATGCCAGCATAAGTATCTAAAGGAAAATGAAAGAATCAGGCAATGCAAGCTGCATTCAATCAACAGTAAAGAAACTCAGAGAGTATTTTCATAACTCAGAGAGTTATGTAACTTAGTCCAATCACAACTTTTACTTTCTGGGACCACAGGTGGGTTGTATGAATAGCATTGTCCTCCAGTGCTGATTGTTAACCTCAGTTGATGAAGCCTGCAAAAAAATGAAGCGCAATTTTAACTGGGTTAAAAACAGACTATCCATCGTGATTAATGGGTAATATAGAATGATCGGGTGAACACAAAATGACTGCCCTTCTTTTGTCATTGTAGCCTCCAGACCTCAATCAATTCAAACATTTAAGGTTCTGACTCAAGAAAGCAAGCCACTGAGAAAGAAAGAAAGAAAAACAGGAGAAAGAAGAAGCAAAGAGGCATGCTTGCTAAGTCACTGCACGAAGCATCCTTTCTGAGAGTTCAAAGCAATAAGGTGCAAGTTCAAGTGGCTGAATTTAAAGAGGCTTTATTTTGAAAAAGGCATTATTTATTTTGTGTTTTTGAAACTGTACATAAATCTTATGTTTTTCTACATAATACACATGTTTTGGGGTAAGAGCGAGAATGACTGCAGTTTTCTAAGCACTTGCCCACTCTGAATTACACATTCTGCTCCCTTTGTATCTGATTCCGCTTCCCCTTATACATCATAACAGACTTCTTCTCATACAGACGGACAGGTCATTGGTGGCGCAGGATTTGTTAACAAAGCTTAGACAGAAGAAAAGCAAATATTGGGTCACAGCTGAGCATCCTGAATCATTACATAACACATGGAAACAAATGACATAATGAGACTTTACCCAAATAAAAATGGAGGTACAGTCTCTTTTCTGCAAAAAAATATCCAGTGTTCTTGCGGAGTCAAGCGAAAATAGGAGAGACCGAATAACGTGGTATATGGCAGTAGTTTGGGTACATTGCGGTCAATTCATTCAGCTAATGAACAGTGTTGCTTTTAAAAATACCATTTGGCAAGGTATATGAGAAGTATGCTAGATAGTGATATGTCATGAACTGGGATTGACATAACCTCTAAGCAAGTACACACTAGCATTATGAAGGGTTAAATGCGCTGTTAATTTCTTGTCGTTACAGCATAATTGCTTTCTTTGACAGTTTTTTACAATTAGTCCAGTGCACTTCTGTGAAACTGTGGGGTCAATCACGCCCATGCCACACCAGATTGGTTTAGCAAATCAAATTCGATGGGTCAAAGTCCATTTCAATTAACTCTGAGCGAAAACGCCCCACGAATTCTCTGCACTACCAGAAGCAAATGTTCTGCTTGTCATGTTGAGCAGCTAGAATAGAACTGAATGAGAGGCAAATATTTTATCACGCTAGTGTGACCACATCTTCAAGGAGTTTGCAAGTGAATAACTATTGAAAGTTTACAATGTAATTTCTGTTGTTTCAGTGGCAAATGTAAATGACAGCAGGTCTTTCACTTTGATGGCTGAGTTGTCATTATCAGCAACATCATCAGAGTGAGGATCTTAAAGAGGGAGGATGTCAGGGTGGGCCTTTTTTATGCCACTACCCAATCCTATTACTCAGTTTCGCACATTGATTTCCCCCCATCAGCATGTTCAGTTCAGCTGCACTGGCAGTTGTTCACAGCATAGTCAAAGGAGGATATTCCTCAAGTCAGCATTAACAGCTAACAAAAGGAGCCCTCAGGTATGCCAGTTAAAGAATCAGAAAGCTTTTCAAATACTAGTCATTGAATGACTATTCTTCAAGGAGCTGTTCTACACCCAAATACCATTCGATTAAGATATCAAGGATGGAATTAAATGTTGTATTAGCAAGACTGGGACGGGCCTTAGATTATTAGAAGAACATAATCTGGAGGGAAATGGACACGTTGAGAGGATTCTTTTTCTACATGAAGCTATCAGACTGGTGCTAAATAATCTCCTCTGAGCCAGAGATCTTGTGCATTGGGTGATGTGATCATTGGGTGATGTGATCATTGAGTGATGTGATCAGCTGTGGCAGGTTCATTCATTGATGGCTGATCTCTTTCTTTTCAGATGATACACTTGCCATTTTTCCATGCTTTTACACTATGGGGAGGTGTCACTTTTTGGTTTGTTTCGCTGTCATTAAAAAAAAAAAATCAATTTTCTGAATATGGCACTCAGGTTATCTTGCTGTTTCAGGATTATATGGCACGGTATAAGTTGAGGAATTCTACTTATAAAGCGCACATGGCATTTAACATATGTGAATCATTTCAGTCAGATCAGATGTCAAGTAGAGCCATGTAGTTTAAAAAAGTACAGGTTTTGCCTTTTCAATACTAAGATACAAGAACCGGGTCAGCACAATAAAGATGAGCAACCAAAAAAAATCAAACCAAAAAATGAGCGTGTTACTTGTGTTACAAGTGAGCATTACTGTCGTACCACCCTATACCTGTATACAGTGGCAAAAATAACATTCCCCTAGGATGTAACATACTTATAAAGAAAAAGTACCTTTTAAAGTGTTCTGAATGCATTGTTATGAAAGGACTTCGGTTGAATGAATCAAGTAATTTGTTCACTTGCAATTCTTCAAAAGTCACTCAACAGTTTGAAAAATCAAATTTTATATATAAAAATAAAAAACGTGACCTCCATTGAATATTTATTCAGTAAGTGAAATGTACAAGATTTTTATGGGTTTCCTTTCAGCGATACACATTTCAACACTGCCATCAAGCTGTCAAAAAAAGAACAGCAGCCAAACCTTTTGATATTTCAGAATTACCACAAGCCTACTGAAAAATTTATTACTAGCACTGAAAGAATTGTAGATGTAGTTTTATGTACACATACACAAAAATACTTCAAGGAATTTGTGGAAAAACTGAACCGGGAATCTAAAAAATCTAAAACAACCGGTGTCCCCTCTTACATATGAAAGGAGATCATATGGACAGGGCTGGAAAAGGTCATCAAACTCTTATACTTGCTCTAGGTTCCATCTGGAACAGATAGAGAAAGTTGGTGCTCCAGGCTGCTGAAGTACAGCCCCTTGCCAATAAGCCAGAGCAGCATGGATTGCAGCCCCAAGGTATCAATGTGACACCTTCCCTTCTTTAGCGATGCTCTTGGCTGAGGAGGGGGTCCAGTCCAAAGTGTGTACAAATGGTATAATCCATAAACACTGATATGCCCACACCCAGGTTGGTGCTGTACCTGAGCAGATGAGGCATAGGCCTGCAGGGAGAGGTGGTGATGAGAATTGGTGTCCTTGGTGGTAAGGGGATTGGTGTCCTTGGTGGTATGGATATTTGAGTATTTGGTGATATAGAAATTGGTGTCCTTCTCTCAAGAAAACTACTTAAGAGTCAAGTCATCTTTATTTATACAGCACAGTTAAAACACATGAAGTGTCAACCAAAGTGCTGCACAATAAAATCAACATTAAAATAAGTAAAACAGAGAAAACGTAATGAAAGTATCACCAGGCAGGAGAAGCACAACCCAGAATGTAGCTTCGCAGTGCAAACCCCTCACAGGGGCGTTAATTCAGCAGGAACAGGGAACAGAAGCGTGGACAAGCAACAATGACGAATCTAAGGACTATACCACTACGAGGTACCTAAATACAAAGGAGACAAACGGAAGACAGGAGACAGCTGAAGGCAATTACTAAGAGGGGCAGGAACAAAAGGTAAGGCAAACCCACCCTTGGAGTAGCTTGTTGCAGTCACGCTAGGGAGGAAACAGGAGGGGCAGGGTCTGTATAATGGCCATGATGGGCAGCACGTGATAAGTACTGTGAAACTGAAAGCAATGTAAAACTGAGAATAAACAGAAATATATATATAATATAAAGCTAAGAGGAAAAGACAAAGCAAAGACTGGTCGCCTTTAAACTTCAAACGAGAAATAAAACGCATAAAAGTCTGGTCAGATGATCATAGGGATCAGGCATTAAAATGGAGACTGATGCGGTCAGAGATACAGCTGCAAGCCATGCCATGAAGAGCTTTAAAAACAAATAATACAACTTTAAATTCAATTCTATATTTGAACAGCAGCCAGTGCAAGGCTGCAAGCACAGGAGTAATGCTCTGTACTGGAGTAATGCTCTATACAGGAGTGATGCCATATACAGGAGCAATACTCTATATGAGGATTGATGCCATGTACAGGAGTGATGCTCTGTACGGGAGTGATGCTCTATACTGTATGGGAGTGATGTCATATACAGGAGTGATGCTCTATATGGGAGTGATTTTCTGTATAGGAGTGATGCTCTGTATGGGAATGATGCTCTCTCTTTTTATGGTACCTGTCAGGTGTCTTGCATTCTGGTACCAAGTAGAGAGAGTTACAATAGTCAACATGGCATAAGATAAAAGCGTGAATTCCAAATCCTTAAAAGACAAAATATGTTTTAGTTTTGCTATAATTCTGTCTTGAAAGATACTGAGTTTAGTTGTTTATCAAACTTAAGAGCAGAATTGAACATGAAACCAAGATTTTTGACATGGCTGTCTACATTAGCTGACAATGGGCCCAAGTCTCTTACTATAACTCTGACAGCATAAGGAGTCCCAAAGATTATAACATCAGTTTTGTTTTGGTTTAGTTTAAGAAAATACTTTGACATCCAGCACTGAACATCCCTTTGACAGTTAGAGATTCATTAGGGTGCACCATTTTCACCTGACTTGAGTGGAAGGTATAAATGAGTGTCATCTGCATAACAGTAATACGATATATTAAAAGATCAATTCAAGGGGAGGCATGTACAAGGAGAACAAGACAGGACCCAAAATAGAGCCCTGAGGTATTCCACAAGTAACACTTGCAAACCAAGAGGCAAACCACTTCAATGCAGTGCGGTTGCCAACACCACATTTCAGGTGGTTTAATAAAATAGTGTGTTCGACGGTGTCAAAGGCTGCACTCAGATCTACAGTAGTAAAATTAAAACAGCACATTAAGCACTCAGTGCTATGGCAAGCTCTAAAGTCTGACTGAAATTTGCCCAGAATATTGTGGACGGCTGGTAGAAGACAACTGAAGAGGCACATGGTCAGTCACCAACATGAGCTATCTTCTGGACAGGTGATAGTGGAGTTCAGTGACAGCCCACTTGACAGCCAGGGTATCCGTCTCCACTGCGACATACCAGCTTTCAGACACAGTGAGCTTCCTGCCCATCAAACATCATGCCAAGTTCAATGTCAAAGACGTCTATCTGCAGAATAAGAGGCTCAGGCTCTCAGGACTGACTCAGTTGTCAGTCCTCTCAGTCAGGTGTCTGCAGCAGCACGGTTTCAAGTCCCCTTCTTCATGAGATCTGAAAGGGCATCAGCTAGGAAAGAGAATGAGAGGATATCCCACAAATCCCAGCAAGGCTCAAACCTAGATTTTGCGGCACATCCATTTCCTTCCTAACAGCCTTTATATTTACATTTAAATCCCCAGTCTCGATCTGAAAGAGTCAAGGGTGAAAGCACTGCCTGCCTGATGATCCTTCTTCTGCTAAGGTTTCTCCCATGTTTCCATGATCATCTTAAAGTCTCCCATGGTGGCCAGTGTCAAGGCAGAAAAAAAACTTTATTATATTCAATACTTTAGCACTGGAGGTACCCATAGGACAGCACAACATGTAGAACCAGTAGCAGCAATGTAAATAACGTAAATAGTTGTGTATAATTGCCTTCTATTGTGTTACTATTACAGTATGTAGTGATGTTATGTGTTTGTGTGTGCAAATAACATGTGCGTGCGCAGAGGGTGTGGGCGGAGTGCATCGGTGGCGTGGGTGAGTTTGTACTTGTTGACTGTGTAGGAGCCTTTTAAGGATAGCGAACAAAAGAGCACTCCGGCTTGTACAAAACCTCCTCATCTTGTTCTTGCCGCCAGGTCGTCTGGGTCTGC
The DNA here is from genome assembly GCA_026777045.1 of Hyperopisus bebe. NCBI lineage: Eukaryota > Metazoa > Chordata > Actinopteri > Osteoglossiformes > Mormyridae > Hyperopisus > Hyperopisus bebe. The sequence continues at coordinate 7,740,846 of JAODJW010000040.1, read as the reverse complement.
TGCTGGGTCTGCCAAACGCTACAATTGGCAGCAGTTTAAAGGGGCAGTTTACCGTGAAGCTGAAAAAAAGTAAAAGCAGAAGATACGAGCACTAGCAGCCCAGGGACATCTTCCACGCATCGATATGATTGGTGTGTGGAGCTCAGGAAAAGTAAATAGTCTGTACATTAAACTGCTCACTACGTAGTGTTGTTAAATGTACTGTTAAAATTCTCAAATGTATTTTTTGGAGCTTTAACCATCACAGAAATAATGCCATTAACTCCAATTATATTTGAGAGAAGTTCTTCAGCCAGTATCTCCAAAACTCCTAACCCTAACTCTCAGCAGAATTACCTAGATCAATACATACCACTAAAGTCCCTCTAAAACATACCTTTTTTCAGTTTTACAGTAAACTTTAATGCATAGTGGACACTACTGAAGGATTTGGGCTAGAAACTTCTTTGCTTTCCCTTTAAGGGTGTTTCTATAGAGACAAAGCAATCTATTTGTGTATTTAGAAAACTGTTCTGGCTGTAGTATGGACTTGGTGTGTGCAGATCACAGTATTTTGACCTCGCAAAGTTCTGGGCGGACACAAAAAGTGGCAATCGGGAGATGAAAATATCATGCAGCAAAGAAATTATTCCTGTTGATGTCGTTCATAAAGTAGACGCATTAAGAGAAGCCTGCAGGAGGTGGAGTAAGGTTTGCTTACTGCCATGTGTGGTCATCAATCTGTCAGGTATTGAAAAGGCATAAAAAAGAAGGTAGTGGCTCTGGGAAGCAGGGCTAAAAATTAAGCTTACACACTTGCCTGAAGCAAGTAATTTAGACAAAGTGTGAGTGCAAAACACTGAACACTAGCCCCACTAGCTAGTAAAAAGTAATTCCATGTCAGACTACATTTTTGCTGAACTAGCCCAGTTGGCCAGAAGCAAAAATTCTTAAGTTCCAACCCTGCTACTGACCTTAAATCGTTTGACAAAATTGCAGCCCATAACTTATAAATCACAAGACTCAGCAGACAAAATTATTCCACAAATTATTTATTATTCTATTAATCTTCATGCCAACAACAAGATTATGTTTATAGTTGGTTACAAGAACAAATTTCTAAAGATAGGCATATTGGTATTCCAAAGTGTTTTGGTTTAAAGAGATATTGTATGTTTTACAGTTTTTGGACCAACTCCTTGGTCCACTGTCAACCATTAGGAAGATGGATGCTATGAGACTTACAAAGAGTTAATATTAGGTTAGTCAATCAATCAATCAATCAACCCAGTGTTACAGTCCCCTGTCTATGGTCGGGCTGTAACAGAAGAGATGTAAAAGGGATGTGGGATGCAAACACACCAACAGGGTTAGTCAACAGTCATACCCCACACCACAAAAAATCACACAGCACGTAACACCGGGAACATGATACTGAGGGAGTGATATCAGAAGTAACTGAGGATGCATAGTCTCCAGTCAGTATGTCCAGAGCTGAGTACATCGAAGGAAGAAAGGTAAAAATATTCATGCTCATTTCCACTGTAGCCCTCCATATTTAACCACTGCTGTCATCCAGATGTGACCTTATATTGTTTCCAGTTTACTTGACCTGCAATACAATGATCAATAAAGATAAACTAACAACAAGTAAAATTTCAACAGGGCCAAGCTGTTAAACACAATTTTTTTAAAACGGGATGGATGAAATGTATAAAATATAGGAGAAACAAAGTACATTTCATTCCTTATCAGGTATAAGTAGAATCTCTGGGATTATTGATAAATTGGAAGTGTGACCAAAGATTTGATCTCTATTTCAGCTGAGAATTAAGGTTTGTCTGGACAGGAAAATACTGTGTTTTCCACAGGAACTAGTGGAATAGGTCTGTTTGAGTCCCAACCTCAGTGGAAAAGTCACACCTCCCTTAAGTTCATTCCTTATCAGTTATAAGTAGAATCTCTAGGATTAGTGATAAATTACAAGTACAACCAAAAATTTGTTCTTTATTTAAACTGAGAGTTAGGGCTTGTCTGGGCAGTAGGAGAGAGCAGAATACCTTGTTTTCCATAAGGACTGGTGCAACAGGTACTGGCTCCTTTGGAAGCCTGTACAATGGATGCAGAGTGTCGTCTCTCTCACCCAATCGCGGCCTTGTCTCAGCTTTTATGATGCCTTCCTGCGCACCAAAAGAAATTTCAACATTTATATCAATAACATGGTCAACTCTAAAATGTCCCATTGTGTCAATATGTCACAACAATCATATTTGTAAGGATAACTGACAATGAATGTGTAAAACATAAATATGACTGATGTTACATTCATTATCCTGAAAACAAATGAAAACATCCAGTTTGCAGACTGAATGGTATCTTGTCTTAAGCTGGGCATTTGTCACAGTGAATAAATGCTGGTAAACAGGGGGTGGATACTTACAACAGGCACAACATCTACTGGGTACCTTCTGGTGTCACAGCATGTTGTGGTCTGTGTTTGCTGCAATATACAAACAGAAGGAAATATAAGAGACAGTGACTTGAATATAACATGACTGTGACACACTCAACACCAGTTATCTTATATTTATGTACTACATTATGAGACAAGGTATAAGGAATGTAGTAATCTATGTACTCATACTGTGTTACATCTGTGTGACTTGTGATGTTAACAGTGACTTTGTATCGGATAAACGGAGTCTGTTTGGCATGATAGAGTACTTTTACTTAACAGCAAAAAAAAGTTTGTAGATCTTACAAACCAAGCATACAATACACTTGTTGTCTTATATTATCTGTCTAAAAGTTCTGCAAAGTCATTCCCCCAGACAATCTACGGGGCCCCTAAAGGGACATAGGTGATTTATATATTGTTTTATCATATCTGGTGCGCACCCTTTAGGGGCCCCGTAACAATCAGCTACATCGCAACTTATTTTTTATCAAACATTGTAATTACATAGTCTGAAACAAGCAACAGTATTATATCATAATAGGTTACATTAAAATGACTGTAAAATCATGCATTACAGGAATTTATTTTCATTTACTCCACAAAAAATTGTCAAGATGGAATACAATAAATTGCTTATGAAATTTACAGAAACAAGTAATACATATAACCATAATCATCTTTTGCTTATTATATGAAATTTGCATTGCCGCTTTTCATTTCTGCACTTGCTAATGCTCTGTTCCCCTTTCCCCTCCTACAGTGACCTGGAGTAACCTGCCGGTGCTCCAGCCTACCTGCGTTTCTGCCTGCCTGGGCCACCTCATCATCTCACCTAAAGAACCTGAGGTCCCAGACCCATCGCAGGTCCCTGAATCCCGGACCCATCGGCCATCCTGCTGGCCCCTGTGCTTCTGGATGTTCCTCTGACCTATTGCCTCCCAGCCATTCCTCCGCACCCCATCCAGGGCCCACTGTCGCTTCACCCCCCCGCCCACCCGGTAAGCACATGTTCTACTGACCTTCTTCACCATAGAAGCCGAGGATGTCCACAGTCTCCTCTCCTGGCCCCTCGGTGGCGCCCACCTCATCTCCTGACCCCTCGCTGGTGCCCACGTCATCTCCTCGCCCCTAGCCGACGCTTACCTCATCTCCTGGCTCCTTGCCGGCACCTGTCTCGTGTCCTGGCAACCCATTGAAATGACAGTAGACAACACACTATGGTCAGTTACTTAACTCCTTGTTTTACAATGTATTTTGTACTTTTTTAATCCACTCATTCACCTTCTACACCCACTTATCCATTGCAGGTTCACAGGGGCCTGGAGCCTATCCTGGAAACTACATACAAAAGGCAAGGAATAACCCAGGATGGGGCACCAACCCATCACAATACACACACACAGTTACACCTATGGACAATTTCAATTTGGCAACTCTCTGTTTTGTGTTCGAATTCTGGCTCTGTTTCTGTGTTTTGTTCCCAAGTGTTTCATTTGTATGAGTTTTCTTGTTCCTGTGTCTTGTGATTTGTATTGGTTTTGGTTTCGTGCTTTGTGCCCGTGTTTGTGTTTTTACCTGTCTGTTATTCCCCTAACGTAGATCCTGTTTCTTAGTTTCTTTGTTAGAGTTCCCTGAGTTTAATTATTAGTTTCAGCTGTTGCCCGTTTTTGTGCCTGCCCTTGTGTGTTTACCTGATTGGTCGTTGCCCTGCCCCCTCCCGGATTGGTTAATTGTTTATGGCCCAATCCCAAACTGGTCCCTAAACACTCCATCTCACCACTCTGCCTTTGTTCCCTTCGAGCCCTGTGGCCATGTTGAAGTGTGACTCAAAGCAGCAAGGGCTAAGGGGGAGTGGTCCATTATGCCCCCCTGAAGCGAGTCAGCAACGATGGTGGCTCACGAGATTCCACTACCACTTCCATATCCCACAATTCTTAGCGCACAGGAGACAAAACAGCGCGAAAAAAAAAAAAAATACACAATGTCATGTTCTTGATAATGTAATAATTGGATTCTAACAGCACTGTGAAATACACATAGAAAGTTACATGTTATAATTCATCGCTGCAGAAAAAAAAAATTAGGAAAGCAGCTATTTGTAGCTGGTCAGTACAGATCCATTTTATCATAATCCGATTAAGAGAGATTTTGTGTACTTTTCAAACTAGAAACCACGTGAAGAAACGTTCGTACACAAACTCAATCAACATCACACCAGCAATAATAATTTATGTTTTATATTTTCCTGTTTTTTTCTTCTACAGATCTGATCTGGTATTTGGTACAGATGTAACACATAATGTTTTATGCATGTAAACTAAGCTATAGTAGAAATTGTACAATCGTCAATATGACACGTGTACATACTTCAAAATGCTCAGTCAGTGCAATAAGACAACGTAGCCGTTGTTCTCTAGCGTTAGATAAACTTTGTGCTTTTTTAAATAACTGATATGTCATTAAAGAAAATACAATACAGCTTCTTCATTTTGTCAAATCACTACGTAATGCATTTCCTCTTTCTGGTAAAGAAGACTAAAAAGGCGCTGCGAGGGCAAGTCTCTCTCAAATCATTTTGTGACAATGTCCTTTAGTTTAAGTGCATTGGGCGTGTTGTGAGGGTGACTTAGCGGGAGTGTGACTCGAAATGAAGGCGGAGTGTCAAGGGTATAGTGTGGGATTGGGCCCTTCTCTCACTCCTGCTGTGTTGTTACCCGGTTTAATTTTTGTATTTAAGTTCCTGATCCTGTTCTGTTCTTTCTGGAGTCATTGCTGTTTGTCTGACGTTGTTTGAGGTGTTATGCCGTGTTCTTTGTTGCCCACTTGCCCGCCCCTTGTTGCCCTGACCCATTTTGTAATTAGTCTTTGTTTATCTCCATTTACCTTTGTTAATAAATCCCCATTTGTGCTCTGACCCGCCAGTGGGTCATCCACATTCTCTTCCCCACCTGCATGATGCCTCGCCGTCGCCCCAAATCCGTGACATAGGAGAGCACGAGTTAAAAACTGGAGCACACAGATTAGTAACTCAAGAACACAAATTACTAACTCAAGCACACGGATTAGTAACTCAAGAGCACAAATTATTAACTTGAGCGCACTAATTAGTAACTTTTGTTACACGGCGAATGGGCACAGAGAGGGGACAAAGGAGCAGGAGACCAGGGGGATTTATTGGGCAAATAGCAAGACACAAGGGGTAAAACAGGTATAGCAACATCAATGACAAGACTGGGGGAAGACGAACAGGGAAGCAATTAAATACACCAGACTACACTGAACAAGACTAGACACAGCTGGTAACATGGGGATTCCACACGAAGTAGTGAGGGGGGCGTGGCACATGGGAGGATCGGACGACCAGGGCATGACAACTTTATTAACTCGACAGTAGGCTTGGGCGGTATCCAAATTTTGATACCGTCAAACCTCCTCCCTATTTTACCTCGGTATATGGTATTACCGTGAATAATAAAAAAAATTGTGATGTAAGGCTCAGACAGCATCACCAAACTGTTGGCTTGTGCCTAAACCGTTCTGAAACTGAATACCAAACACTAATACTGAAACAATAACAAAATAACATGCAGAACAATATTAACAACTTATTAGCAACAAATAGCAGTTTATAAAAAAAGTGCAAATACAACATCCATCCATTTTCTAACCCGCTTATCCTACTAGGTCGCGGGGGGTCCGGAGCCTATCCCGGAAGCAACAGGCACCAGGCGGAGAACAACCCTGGACAAGGTGCCAGCCCATCGCAGGACACACTCACACACCATTCACTCACACATGCACACCTATGGGCAATTTAACAAACTACACATGTGACCCAGGCGGAGAACCCAGGTCCCAGAGGTGTGAGGCAACAGTGCTAACCACTGCACCACCATGCCGCCACGCAAATACATCACAGAATTAAATTAACATAAACATCCAGAACAGTTTTCGCGCGGAGACGCGCACACACATCAAATTAGATCACACCGCCTGAACAACTTTTAATAACAAAGAAGAGCAGCTTATAAAAAGTGCAAATAGACCCACAACAGTCAACCACAGTTGAATTAACATAAACATCATCCATATTATAAAAAGTATTGCAAAGCAATAGTCCTAAACAAAAACTTCTTTCCAGTCTTATTTCCAATATTGTTTTTAACGAAAACCAAATAAAAATACCTGAATCAATTAAATAAATAAAAATAAACACAGTGCGAATAGGAACGAATGGCAAGTGGCATCAATCTAGTCAAGCTTTTTCGCTAGAAAAACCAACATGTTTACTTTGTCCGGCTTTAACAGGGCACGTTGTGGACCGACAACTTTACCTGCGGTGCTGATAACCCGCTCCGATGGTGTGCTTGTGGCACAGACGCACAGGTACTTTCGTGCCACTCGCGACATCTGGGGAAAACGCCCGGCAGCATTTTTCCACCAGAGAAGTGGATCCTCGTCTCCTTGAGTAACTGGCTCCAAACAGTAGACTGTTATTGCCGATGCCGACGGGACCTGCCCGGTCGAAACCCGAAATACTGCCAAACTGCAGAAGTTGTGTTCTTTTTCGAGACCAGGTCACTTGGTGCGCGACTCGCCATCTTTCCCCACCTCTCTATTTCGACTCCACGCTGTCACGTGATGACAACCACGCATACGCATTTTTAGGTATTAAATAAATTGTATTTAATATTTAATCCTTATCTCCTATATAAGTGCATTGTTTTTATGACAGTATAACGGTATTGAAACTGATACCGTTGCTATTTTTAGATCCCGCGGTATACCATATTAACGTATTACCGCCCAAGCCTACTCGACAGCATGAATTAGTAACTCGAGCGCATGAATTAAAAATATAAGAGAACACAGATTACTACAAGCTAATATTTTTTCTACCATGACACCGAAGGGGCTCCATAGAAGACTCAGACAGAAGACAGTACATTCTGGAGAAAGACAACCTAAATACAGTACATTGCTGTTTAGATTTTAATTTGAACATATCCTGTGTAACCTACCAGTTAATGGACAACCTACATGTTTTACCTTTGAGCTGATAACTTCAGTGCCACTAATGTACTGTTTTATGAATATTATATGAAAATGGCCACAACTACCACCCCTCCCCCAGACCCCCAAAGTTGTAATCCGGGTGTCATGTTCTTTATTACATCTTAAACAGTTCAGTTGTGCTTAAGTATTACTTTACATTCTTATAACCAATTAAAATCTGTCACAACCCACCTGTCAAATCATAATTTTCATTCCCATTCCCCCTGCCTTAATTAGCTCAAAAAAGTAGTTGTTCAAACCAACTTTTCAAACCTACGCCATATTCGTTCAGTATCAAGTATAAATTTCATTAGGCTTTATACTCCTAAGGTACATTAGCTGCATTTCACATTAAACAAACACACCAGACATTTTATAGTAATAGAACTAATGACCCACTCCAGCCCTCTAGTCACAGTGGAAACTAACTCTCTTGGCTCTTCTGCATGTAGACATTAATAACT
>JAODJW010000040.1:7694170-7713374 GCA_026777045.1 Hyperopisus bebe | reverse complement strand
ATTATTATTATTATTATTATTATTATTATTATTATTATTATTGTTCTGCAATGTTTTCCAACCTGATTATTTCAGCATACTCCTTATCCTTGCCCTTGCTGTCCCTCCATTTGCGGAACATCACAGAGGCATCTACGTTGGCCGGTGAGAAAGTGTTGGGCTCATTCAGCAGTGAGATTACACTCAGCAGAATAGTCCTGAACATGTAGAAAAGTATGTGTGTAACTGTACTTGGTCATATATACCAGTGGTGTTATTTGTTACACCAGCCCATGCCAATGATACCTGACGTTCTGGGTAGGGTTCCACCTCTCCGATGGCAGCTCCCCACTCTGTGGATCATCCACAGGTGGGTGCAGGATTGAAATACAAACATCGCCATTCTGCAAGAAACAACTGTTGATTAGGCATACAGTAAAATAAGCACACACACACAGAGCAAGTTTTCATTCATTCTCATTTGATGCACAGACCTACACACCCCACAGAACCTACCACAGGTGGAAAGTTCAGGTTCAGAAAGTACAAATCCAGACCAAGATTTTGTTGCAACCAACCAGTGGCTCTACTCTATGAATGTGTCTCTTTATCAAAACCTTGGTCTGGATCTGTACTTTCTGAACCTGAACTTTCCACCTCTGGTACGTTTGGTGGTCCTCATGTCTCTTTCTGTTGATCCAACAGATTGTGCCATATACAAAAATTCTCTAATGATTCCACCATTGTTGGGGTCACTGATGATGGAGAATGGAAATACAGGAGACTTCTACAGTTTGTTTAGGAAGTGAAGGCACTGTAGGCATAGAAGTACTTGGATGTCCACCTAAACAGCAGAGTAAATAGAGTAGCCCTGTACAAGCAAGACCAAAGTAGGCTAGTCTTTTTGAGAAGAAGCGAGCTCCTGGTAATGTTCTACCAGCCCATAACAGTCAGTGTAATTTAATATGCTGTGGTCTACTGGGGGAGCAATATCATGAAGCAACTTGGGAGCAATAAATTGGACTGTAGGGCACAACACATTGTAAACACATTGGAGGCCATTGCCAAAAGATGTATGACAGCAAAACTGTCAGTCATCAAGATAACTGACTCCCATCCCCTTCACAATGGTGGTAATTAATTAATGGTACTAACATCCATTAATGTGTTTTATTTATTTCTATCTATGTATGGTTTTCAGCTGTATGTATTATCTTTGCAGTCATGTGTTAATTTGCGTGTAAAGAAAGATGCCATACCTCATAGATATTAGGGTGCCACATCTTAGTAAGAAACCTGAAGGTTGGGGGAGAGTAGGGGTAATCTATAGGGAACTTGATGTGAGCCTGTGGACAAATACAAAGCAAAAAAGACAGCAGTTTTGATGAGAAGGTTGTCAAGTACAAAAAATAATAGCAATTTCTTTTAAGGCCTTTGGTTATGTTGCCTTACACCAGTTCAGTATGTTAACAAGCCTGTAAATGATGTAAACCATTGTTTCCAAACCCAGTCCTGGGGAACACCCAGAAGGTCCATGTTTTTGCCCCCCCCCCCCCAGCAAAAATGTGAACTGTATGGCAGGGAGCTAGGAAGGAGTGAAAACATAGACAGTCTGAGGGTCCCCTAGGATCAAGTTGGGAAAAACTGAAGTAAACCATCAAAAAGCAAGTACTACAGATTTTTTTTTCCTTTGGGTGAGGACAAACGACCACAGATGTCATGCCACCTTCCCCCATTCATTTGCTTTTCTTTCTGACATATGAGTGATAACTCATAAAGAATTCTCCAATAGCATTCCGCTATTGCGCCGATGAAGATGGATCCAATATGTGCTGCATGTGCCACCAATGTCTCTACTAAGAGCAGCCCTCAGGCTGGAGAAACAGAGGCAAGCCCAAGGAGACCTGGAGGAGGACAGTGGAGAAAGAAATGAAGGGGCGGGGATGGACTTGGGGCTACTTGGAGAGATGTGCCTCACAGAGACCACATGGACTTTGGTGGAGGCCTTATGCACTACCCAGTGCGAAGAAGTCTAAGTATTACTGGTGTTACTCTAAGTTACTCTGAGGAGTAATATGGTACAATCAGCCAACACCATGTAGGTCTAAGAGTCTCCTTCACTGTAGTAAATATTCAGATAGACAAATGTCTAAGAATTAGAATACCTTTCAGAAAAACTGAGCATGTAAATTAATTATACATAAGTAGTAAATACATGTCCTGGTCATCTGATTGAATTCTGATGATTAGCAAATCTTGAACGGTAGACTTGCCATTTTGAATCACAATTATTTTAATATTAAATGAAAAATCTTTATCCATGACCACGTATCTATTTTTCCCAGAAAATACTCAGAAAATTTTGCTTAAATACTCCCAGAATCATTTTCAATAAAATTCTCTTGGTCAATTTTTTTTTAGAGAAAACAAGATATCCTGTATCTAAGGTGCGTAGCTTCAGCAGTCTCAGTCATGCTGACTCATTGTGAGAGCTTAAGCGAGATGTTGTGTTGTGCCATGCTACATAATATAATTCCAACCCCAGAGCAAGTCAGACAAGCAGGGTTATGGTGGGAGCAATCTGGAGGGGTTGGGGTGGAAGTCTGGTCTTTCTCTGTGCTAAATATATCAGGGCCTTTATTGGAGGGATCCACATTTAGGACAGAGTTGTCAGATAGCTTGAAGGCAAACAAATCCATCCACAGTCTTGTTAAACCACAAGCTATCTTTAATAAAAAATGGTCCTTCAGCATTCCACGCATTATCTAAGCTGCAGAAATACACTTTTGCACAGTCAACTGCTTATTCAACCGAACTATAAAACATTCACTCATAATAATTAATTATTCCACTCTTGATCAATCAAATATTTTCCACTTAGTCACACTCTCAATAAAACTTACTCCAGTTCTTTCACAGCCAACCCCAAATAGACCTGACCATTAATCAGACCTATAAGGTGTTTTCCTTTTTTACTTATATAAATTGGTTCATGGTGAAACTGTCACCCACATGCATTTTTTCCTATTCAAAACACATTCTGACCTTCCGAAAAACTAATCTGAAAATAATCTAGCTCGCTAAAATCCAAAAGAACATGCTTGTTTAAGAATTATAGAACATATTATAGGATATCTGTGATAAGTTGAATACAGTCAGCTGTAAACACTTTCAATGAAAACAAATTTATAATCTCAAAAAAAATCCACCTTTCTTCCAGTACAGGACACAAGGCAAAAGTAGACTCCAGATAGGATGCTAGTCTTTCGCAGGACACATACTCACTATGGGCAATTCAGAGATGCCACTTAACCGAAATGCAAGTCTGTGGACTGCAGGAGGAAACCCAAGTACAAGCAGGGCCTTTAGCAAAAAAACTAGACAAAAGATATACAAGCGATGGAACACTGCTATAGCATAAGAATGAATGTAAAAGACAAGATAAAAATATTAATCAATATATCAATGCTGGTCTGGATTCTCCTGTTAAAAAAAGACAAAAGCTGTCTATCCCAAGTTAAACCACAGTCCAGATAAGGTCATGTAATAAAGCATAAGATATATACATATGCACCACACACTTATACTAGATGAGTGTTCCGGCAGACTGATGGACAGATACATACAAAATATAGCATATGTACTGTTTGCTTGGCATTATGGTATTTTCAGGGGAATGCGCTATTTATTATATGTTTCTGGGAGTTACTGTAGACAGTAGTCTGATGCTGAAATACCCAAAGGGCCATTTGAGAACTAAGGAAATAAGCATTAAATCAATCCAATTCATTCTTTGGGTAACTTATTAAATTTATTAGATAAGAGAACAGGATGAAAAGGAACAGAGAATGGACATGACAGGCCCTGGAATTACATAGAAACACAAAAAAAGGCTATAAGCAGAATAACAGAAACCTGGCAGGATGACATCACACCTCTCCCAGTTCAGTAAGTCCCTTAAAAAACTTACAAGAGGGTGTTCTCTCTTTCAGAATACAATCCACTGTGCCACTTACAATTGTATTTAATGACCAAATTCCAGTTTGGAAAGAGGCAGGGAGCCTAATTCTCTGGCCTCATTTTATATAAGCAGGCTGAGAAGAAAGCCATAATAGTACATTTAAATAGCTGTGGGGGATACTTTCAAGGATTTGATAAAATTGATATAATTTACAAAACATTAATAATCTCTCATTCAACCAGTAAAAATTTGGATGAAAATTAAATATGTTTTGTCAAAACAAGCAGTTACATGAGGTGATTTGCTGCATATCTCGTACCAGAAATGTGTACCATGGGCAAAAAATTTACTTTTGCCTGTATTAAATCATGCAGAAAAACCTCAACTTGTACTGTTTTCCTATTATTTTTAATTGTTGAGCTTGATGAGGAAAGGGCAAGATTTACTGAAATCAATATTTTACCAAGGGAACTGTGGTTCACTTATGGGTGGAACAAACACTTCAAAAGGATGACTTCACGCTCCTAAAATTTCACACTTCAAAAGGATGACTTTGCTCTCTTTCCTAAAACACGATACTCTATTATGTTTTCCATCCTTTTACTGTTTTCTATTCATTGATTATGTCAAGTCAAGGTTGACCCCTGGTGACCATATAGATCAGGGGTGGCCAATCTTATCCACAAAGGGCCGCTGTGCATGCGGGTTTTCGCTGCAGCTCCCTAATTTGATAACTAGTTAGAGGACTGATTGGCTGAAGAGTCCTCACACCTGGGTTTGAACAGCTGACCTAAATGTTATCCCAAAAATCTGCATACACACCGGCCCTTTGCGGATAAGATTGGCCACCACTGATATAGATGGTATTCCTCTAGAACATTCTGCCTTCGGTCTTGGTCTGCAGGTTTCCTAATGGCCTGTTCAGTGTTCAGATGACTGAATCCATCCATCTTGTTGCTAGTTGTCTTTTTCATACACTGGACATTTCCATAATAGGTCCATATTAATTCAGTTTCAAACTGGTCAATTGTGCTTCAAGTGCTTTTAATGTACTGTAACATAAAAATGACATCATTTGAATGGCAAATGATTGCACTGTATGATTCTTAGACATACTGTAAATGTTTAACATTTTGCACAAACACATTTTCTTGGCTATTTGGCCAACTACACAGTAATCCGCTTTTCAGTTTCTAATATTGCAAATTGCAAATGAAACACATTATCTCATTTCTTGTCAATCATTGCTCTTCATTCCCCATCTGAACTTGTCTACTCCTCCTACAGTAGATTGTGATTTGCTTCAGATTACTTAATACTCATACTATTTCAAACTGAATCCAAGAACTTCTGTCTCCAAGAGACAGGGTGCATTTCTTAAAGCACCTTCAGGCATGAAAACAAGCTTTTCTATGGAGCTTGTTTTCCTGTGGGAGTCATGCTTTGTTCTTCAGCAAAATGGAATGAAGCCACAGACTGTCCTGCAGCTTGGGAAGTGGATTCAGTATATACTTATAGTTAGGTAGAAAGATTTAAGAGTCTCCCAGCTTTGGGTTGGGTTTGTTGTAATGTGCCTCAGGTATATACCTGCGTTAGTGTTTACAGCCTGTGTTCAGTGTGCTATGCTTTAGTGTCTGATAACTTTTTCATGTTTGTTTTGACAAAGGAAGATGCCACAAGTTTACCACAACATGTGGTAACGACAGAGGATGATGAGTTTATCTCAAAGGGTATGTGTTTGTGTACCAGCTAGCACAATGTATGATCTGCATCTATCTGGGGTGGTATATAAACCTTTCAAAACCAGGGCTGGGTATCACCACTGATTTACCAAAGAGATTCTATTCTGATTCACAAGGTCCCAAATCAATCGATTTCTGATTCGATTAGGGATATTTCACTTACAGTACCAATTTTAGGGAAGAGATTCTCAGTGAACTAACATTGTAAATTGTGCAAAAACCCTCTCACCTGGTGCATTATTAAAAATATTAATATGTACATTAAGAATTGACCCCAAAGCATTTGCATTAATGAACTTTGACAATAAGTTTCAGATCGGACGTCTTTGCAACTTGGTGATGTTTCATTAAATGGTTTCAGAGATTTGCGATATTTCCACAGCATTTCACCTCCATTTTGCACATCTTACGTACAATTTTGTTTTCTTCCAGCTCTTCAGTCTTCATATTTCTGAAATCTGAAATACATGCAGACTTCTGCCTTCAGGCTTGACGGTGCCGTTCGCTGGAGCACCTCCCACCATGCTTATCTGTTCGTGTCCTTTAGATCTCGTTGGGCAAAGCTGGTCACACCAAACTAACACGATTTAAAGCTTCACACATCCACAGGAAAAGGCCACAGACTGGAAAAAGTATTTATTATACAGCCAAGAGTTTATTCAATCAGATGCTAAGAAATTTCTTTATTTTAAAATAGCTATTAGATTTGTTGGACATATGTAGCCTCAAAAATGTTTAATTTGGAGAAACAAATCCCTCTGAACATTTTTCTATTTCCTGGGTGTCTTCTCTGAAGTTTCATGTGTTCTTTCAGTTAAAAATCATACATTTAAATTTACTTGGCAGGGGGTTACCATGACATACAAGTGGGGAAAGCTTGGGGTCAGAGAGCAGGGTTGCCCAGCACTATTTGAGCAGTTGGGATTATGGGCCTTGCTCCAAGGCCCAACAGCGTCAGCCACAGGATGTAACCCCACAAACCTTCCAGACATGGGAACAAATCCCTATCCCAATCCCAATGAGGTCCTTTGAATATCGATATTCCTTCATAAATGTGGTTTTGGACAGAGGGTAGATTTCACTTAGACTTTTACCATGCAAAAATTATATTTATCATCATCATAGTATTCCAGTGTGTGAACGATCTTGGCCGCTACTGTCGGGCTCCCATGAATGGGTTATAAAAAAATCTCCAAAGAATACTGTACAAAGAATAAACTGCTATGGATGAGTGTAAAATAGCTCACATTCCTTTATGAATCAGATACCCTAAGCATAATTATATGACACCACACAAGAAATGCCCAAGCATTTTTAAGCCGTCATTCAAGTTATGGTCCAAGGTTTCATGTATGTTGGAAGTCCAAATCAAGATACAGACAGTTTGAGAAAAAAATGAAACATACAGGAAAGGCTGTTACACCTACTAACCATGTTCTCTTTGCTACCTAGATTCAACACAGGCTACATTTCCGTACGTTCAAAATACCACTGTATGCAAAAATTTGGGCACCCTTTGTCAAATTACATATTTAGTCACTTATACAAGTAAAAAATACTGAACAACTGCTGCAGGAAACAGTGCATTAAAAACAACATATTGGCGAATGTTAATGGACAGTTACGTTGTTATTCCAAGAATGTCAAAATACAGAAAAAATAATAAAACTGCAATCGTGGCATGTGCAGAAGTTTGGACCCCCTTCTATTTGTCCAGGGATTAAGAATTAGGTCTTAGTAGCCATTAGGAGTTGTCACCATTTGACAATTGCAGAATTTAATACATTTTGTGCCACTACAAACACTGATCTGTCACTCCACAACCATGGGCTCCTCTAAGCATCTAAGTAAGGATCTGAAAATAAAGCCATCTGACGTCTACAAAGCATGGGAAGGCTATAAAAAGATTGCTTCCAGCATGCAATTTCTACTGTCCATAATGTAATCAATAAATCGCAGTTAAGGGGAACTGTGGAAGTCAAGGCAAGATCTGGAAGACCAAGGAAACTTGCAGAAAGAACTTGCAGGTTTCCTGGCCAGAAAGGTAAAGGCAAAGCTGATATGACTCGAGGAGCTCTGGGAAGGTTTGGCTGCCAGAGAAATGGTGGTGCACTGCTTTACACTGCAGCTTAGCTAACAAAAACTCATCAGGAAGAGGCCTTACCTGCGACATCACAAAACTCAATATCTGAGGTATGCAAAACAGCATCCAGAAAAGCCAGAGGCCTTCTGGAATCAAGTGCAGCAGACTGATGAAGTAAAGACTGAACTATTTGGCTGTAGTCACCAGAGGTATGTTTGGAGAAAAGAAGGAACAGCGCAATGGAAAAAAACCTTGCCAGCTATAAAATATGGGGGTGGATGCATTATGCTTTGGGGTTGTGTGACAGCCAGTGGTACAGGGAACATTGTACGGGTAGAAGAGAGAATGAATTCCACTAAATACTAACAAATGGCAGTGTTATACAGTCAGCCAAGAAGCTGATGATGGAAAATGGCATGACTTCAACACGGCAAAGGTTCTAAACATACATCAAAATACACCAGGAGCCATTTGAAGGAAAGGAAGTTGAAGGTTTCAAAATGGCTGTCACAGTCCACCAATTTAAACATTATTGAAAATCTGTGGGTAGATCTTGAACATTTTGTGCATGCAGGACGGCCAAAGAATATGTCACAATTAGCAGCAATCCACAAGGCAGAGCGGGAAAAAATCCCTACGAGGACTGAGAGACTCTTAGCTGGATACAAACAGTGTTTTTAAGCTGCAATACCTACCTAAGGGGTGTCACTACATACTTTTTTGCACATGCCACAATTACTATTTTATATATTCCTATATTTTAATATTCATGGAATAAAAAGCAATATGTTGTATTTAACATATATGTTTACTACTTTTCACTTATATAACTGACAAAATATGTAATTTGGCCAGGGGTGTCCAAACTTTTGCAAACCACCATGTTAAAGTCCCAAGCTCAGCTTTAAATAATCACAACCAGGCTACCGTGACCCTTCATTTGAGAGCACAATACCTGAGCCACAACTCCAGGCCGAAGGCTGAATCACCACTGATCTAGTATTAGCGATGGACAGAATTACTGATCAGCAAAGGAAACAGGAAGGATCCAGGACCACTGGCATTTTCCTCCATCTCTTTCTCAGTTTCAGATCCTGTCCTTGGAGATGCCATTAATATCCTGGAGAAGCTATATGTGGGAGACTTAAATCTGATCGGCTGGGAAAAAAACAGCCACCAGCAATGTAAGGTTGGGCAAAAGTGAAACAAGGGGGCAGAACATAAAAGGTTGTAATCATTAGTAATGACATCAGTTCAGTTCATTAGTGCACTTAAATTCGCACATAACCACATGACACTAAACACCTTAACTGACACACTTGCAAATCGACTCTGCTTTCTCAATTTGTAATTTCTGCATTAACTCCTAACTTTATCCCATCTCCACCCTCAACACAAACTATAATATCAATTTTCATACTAAAAGAAGTCTATTTTTAATAGGGAAAAAAGGAAGATGTCATTTTGAAATAATTTTGCCATTTTTATGTAATATTACTTCCTTTCATGGATTTTTAAGAAGCAGTAGTGTAAAAATAAAAGCACCCCCCCACAATGCTGACTGCAATAAGCAGTCATAAGATAGATGGATGCACAGAAAGAACACACTTCTTAGGATTACTGCAACTCGTAGTGGCACAGTTTCCAAACTGTGTAATAAAGAAAGACAATAAATACAAGGATACAGGAACCGGGAGGTTGTGTTCCCTCCCCAGTATTTAATTTGGCTTCATCGTCCCCCCCTCTTCCCCAATAACAAACTCTCTCCTACGCCATTGAAGGTATAGAAAAATGCAGTTAAGACCTATAGCCGGGCAGATGATTTTATGTGCTTGGTTTACAGTAATATGGTAATATGTAAATAATACTAACATGTATAGAAAATGCATAATACTGGGGAAAAAAACTTCACATGCTGAGAGCTTGTTTAATTCAAACTGGTTTTCAAGAAGGTTTGGCTAATGCATTTGATTTTAACATAGGACGCCATACAACAAATACTGAAGGAAATGCATTAGACCAGGGGTGGGGAACCTGTTCCATGTAGGGCTGGTGTAGGTGCAGGTTTTTGGGATGGCCTCTCAGCCAATAATAAAGCAGTGATTCTCAACTCCAATCCTGGAGACCCACTGTTATTGGCTGACTGAGAGGTCATGCCAAAAACCTGCACCCAGACCAGCCCTCCATGGACCAGGTTCCCCACCCCTGCATTAATCAGACAGACAGAAAGAGAGACAGACAGAATTAACAGTTATTTTGCTGCTAGAAAAACATTGTGGGTGCTCACTGGATAGCAGAGACAGCATTCACATTATCCATGTGAACACATGGAGTTTCTCCCACATCTCTAAGTTACCTGTACCACACGTACTGCATGTCCACAGAATAGGTTCCAGGCCCCATCATGATCCTGACCAGGATGTGGTTGGATGGAGACACATTTTACATGTTTACATTTGTGAATATAGACACTGTCGACACTCAAGCCAGCTGAATATTAAAGTTGTAAAAAAATTGTATTATCATTCTTCTTTCAGACTTTCATGATGCCAGTCTGACGTATGGACAATCCAAACAAACAGGAGCGGTCTACAGCGTCACCAACATAAAACATTCTTCACTGGTCTGTGTTTTTGTAAGATTTCACTTGTACAAGTTAATAGGTGTCACAATTCACACAGAATACTCTATAAACAAAACATGAACACTCCCCTCCAGCAGAACAAGGAGGATATTCAGATGTCTATTATCATATCTTAACGGAATATTCCGGCGTATGTATTGCTTTTGGCTCAATTATGACAAGAGAATGCAGAGAGGAGTCTAAAAGACTGTGGAAGCATTTTGAACAATAGTTTTTGCCCAACCAAGAACCTAATCAATAATATACTTACATAGATTTGCTAATGTATGTTCATTAATTGTTAATGTGAATAGTCATGTTTCAAACCAAGTTGGTAACCAGCATATAGACGAATATAACAATAGAATAATTCAGCTTAGATATTTGCAATCCAGTCCCCTGCCATCTGATATGCATTTTGAATGATTTACCATACTGTGCATGACTGAGAAAAAGTACCTAGTTTGTTTGGGCATCACGGGACATTGTTTGGTAGTACATCAAATGTGAAATTTCAAGCCACAAAGCAATGGGTAATAAATTTACCTAAGAGCTTGAATAAGATCTGAATCACCAATATAAGCCAACAGGGTAATGCACAAGGAGATCTAATTTTAAACTTAAAATCCACATTCGTTCATTCATTTTCTTCTGTTATGCCATTCTTTTCTAAGTTGTCTCAACTGTGTGAAATGCAAGTTAAAAATCGATAATCTACAATCTAAAAATCTAAGCTATTTCATTACTTTTGAAGGAATGTTACACAAAAAGGGTAGTTTGATGCAAATGACAAGAACACACTCGCCAGTGTGTAGCTACGTGCGTTAAGGATCTGTGCCTGCATTCAGAAAGTCATGGGTTTGAATCATCAGCAGAGTATCTAGATCACCACTGGATCCTTAACCCCACCTGCTCCAGAGACACTGCAAGCTGGCGGACCCTGTGCTGCGACTCCAAAACTGGGGCTCTCATTAGAAAACAAAACAAAAAAAGAAGAGGTATGTAAAATATGGTGAATTACTATGTACCTTGAAGAAATGGAAAATAAATAAAATATCTTATCTAGAAAACAAGATAAAAGGTTTTCTTCATGCATGGTCTTTCAAATTTCACCCGTCAGAGTAGTGTTTTGCAGCTACATAAGCAGAGAAAACAGAAATAAGATGCTGTACAGTTAAACACAGAGAAAAAAAAACTTATTTCTACCTTTGTGTCTATCTTACTTATATCCATAAACTATGTTGGCACCCCTTTCCCTGAGACTGCCAGATGATCCAAAGCTTACCTTGAAATAGCCCCCTTCATAGAGTGTGTTAGGTGGTCCAAAGATGGCCACCTCCCAGTTGTACAGGTCTGACTCCTCTACTAATGTGATGCGAAATCCCTCAACTGGCTCCTCCTGCAAGGACTTCAGCTCCAACATGAGAGCTTTCTGAGAACTTGGCATCTGTTGTTGCGCCATTGCGATCCTGCTCCACAGAGTCGAGTCAAGATGGTGCAAGGAAAAATATTTGCGTGGACGAACGAGAATATGTAGGGATATGGTATCCGAACTCGTCTGATTATCCGTCAATGGTAGGAGCCCAAGTCACTCTTTTTTTGTGTTTTGCTGAAAAAGTCCTTCTCCAACTGCTCAGTTAACCATATGTTGGGCATGCAGAAAATCCAGGCATCAGAAACTGTAAAATTCTTGATCAAATTAAAGTTTTAATTCAAATTAATAGTGATGACTCAGATAACAGCTAGCTGAAATACTGCAGGTGAATAAAAATCTGGGGCTGCAAGACGTAAGACAAAGTAGTCATTTACTCTCATTAGTGACCACATAAACATTCAAATAAATGTAGGTTTTAAGAAACAATGTTCCAGATGGTATTCATTACTGCTATTCAACACATATTTATAAAAATAAATTTGTAAAATTTAGGAATTAAAGGACAGAACAGGTGGACAACAAAGCTTCATACTGTAGGCTAACTTGCAAGCAAAATATTAGGTTATGCAAACAGATTTACTAAGCTACCTTAGCGACAATACTAAATATAATTATAGATTATAACATTTTTCTTACGGATTCACTCATGTTGATTTAAGTTTAAAAAAAATGCGTTACACTAAAATGCAAGGCAGTAGACTAGATAATGACAGAAAGATAGCATAAATGCAGTTAAGACTCCCCTAAAGGTCTAGAAGAGAATGAGATGAAAAACGACGGGCGCATGTGAGCAGGGAGGTTAGTTCAACCTTTTCCTACACCATGCATAGAAAGCGCCGCGGCCGGGTAACTTAAACACCAGCTGATATAACCTGAGCTGCTGCCAAAGCAGTTTTTTTCTCAGGGGGGCGAGAAGGGACGGATGGGCCAGCGTATGGTGTATCCTCCAAATTCACGTTATCTGATAAACAGTTGGCTCCTTTTCCTTCAAGTCCTTAAGTCCAAATGGAAAAAAGATAGCAGTTCCCAGTTTCTTGCTATGCACCGTGCGCGTCCTGCAGCCTATGCAATGGTGGTCTGTATTTGTGTGTGCACAGCTGTATGCTCCTCTGTTTACATGTGCGCAGCGATCTTCTACCGCTAAACCGCCTTAATGGCGTGTTCTGTCTCTAGCTCCCGCTTCGATCTACACCCGCACTCCTCCAAAGCGGAGCGGTCGCGGATTTGACTTTCGCAATGCAGACATGCACAGACCCACACAAGGGTGTAAAACTGGTTTCTGTCAGGATGCCTGAGCTGTCTTCCTGTTTTCCTCGTAGCTTCCGGCACGCAGCGTGCATCAGGAGCGACCGGGCGCGCGCCTATACGCGAGCGCCGCCGTCACCCCGCGTTATGTTTAAAAACAGAAAGTGTCTGGTGGTGCAGACTGCGCTTAGGACCACAGACATTCATAAATGCTCTCATATATTTAACCTAATAAAATGCTGCGTGACTACTAACTGTATCATACCTACTGACAGCAAGCAGTAACTGTGTTTCACACAAACCCTTATTATTTAAACACCACAGCTACAGCACATTTTTCTGGAAAAGCTCATGACCTGATTTATTAGTATAAGCATTTTAATAGGAAGCCAGTATTACATATATCCAGTCACAGATGCAGCTCCATGCCAGTGGACTTCTCCATATTTGGAAGCTTAGTCATGCTGTTTCATCTGCGTATAAAAATGACAACCACAGTGAACCACAACTCAACAGCAAACCTAATGAAATTCCAATGGTTTTGGAATACTGATCAAGGAAATATGAAATGTAAACATTGTATTTATGATACAGTTTTTACCTCATAAAATTGGATGTTGGAAGGGCATCTTGGCAGATTCAGGGGGGCCAGCACAGCACTATAGGAGCAACCTGGGATGGGGGGGGGGGGCAGCCTATTGCAAGGCACACTTATACACCATTCATACTGATGGACAATTTAGCAACTTCAGTTAGCCTCAGCATGTCTTTGGAATTGTGGGGGGAAACCAGAGTACCCAGAGAATGATGACAATGATGTAAACTCCACACACGTGAAACCCACGCAGTGGCTTGAACGCTGGTCCCAGAGGTGTGAGGCAACAGTGCTAACCACTGCATCACCATGCCACCCCCATAAACCTATATTTAATTTAAAATAGAACAAAGACAACATATCAAATGTTGAAACTGAGAAACTGTATTGTTTTATGACAAACATATGCTCGATTTGAATTTGATGCCAGCAACATGTTTCAAAAAGTTTGGGACAGGGGTTGCAAAAAACTGGAAAAGTCGTGTAATGCTAAAACAAACCACCTGGTTGAATATCTCACACTTAATTAGGTTAATCAGCAACAGGTCTGTAAGATCATTGGTTATAAAAAGAGCCTCCCAGAGAAGCAGAGTCTCTGTGCAGTGAAAATGGAGATTCACCACTCTGTGAAGGATGGCGTGTGCAAATAGTGCAACAATTTAAGAATTTTATTCCTCAGTGTAGTTTTACAAAGGATTTGGGAGTTTCATCATCATATTATATGGGTTTATATGATTTGTAAGTCATTTCATTGTTTTTATTTGCATTTTATACACCATCCCAATGTTTTTGGAAATGGGATTGCAAACAAGCTTTCTAGTGTGCCCTCTGCTTCTCCAAAAATCACCACAGACACTGAAGAGAGGGATTAAGAGAGAGGCATTGCTCTTCCTCTTTCAAATGAGATGTTTAAAACCAGTTACCAGTCACAATTCACCTCCAGTTGGGTGACTACAGCTTGCTTCATGATCTCCTGTCATGTATGGTATATCTGGCTCTTATTTTTGGATCTGACCCAAGTTCTCATGCATGTGTGGCACTAGTAGACAATAGTAGACAATAGTGTGATTATAATGGATCAATTCTAATTTAAACCATCTTGGGCAAATTCTTTTGTTAAACTTTGAACCTATGACAGTGTTTGCTCCTGTGAATGTCTTTATCTACAGTAACAAAGATACAGACAGTGGAACATTGGTGAATTTGCAGTGGGTACCTGGCTCTGTGTGTGTGGAGTTTGCATGTTCTACCCACCTCTGCACAGTTTTCCTTCCACAGTGAGTAGTGAGTGACTGTGCTCAGTGTGGACTGACAAACCCTATGAGACACACTGCTGATACAACATCAGGCGCACACAATCGGGTACCTGAGCACCTGCCTATTTGCCAGAACTATTTAATATGAAATTGTGCATGAGCTTTAAAGGTACCAAGTGCACCTTTTTTAACCTGTCACCATCTGCTCTCCATGACCCTGTACTGCATATGTGGATGGATGGAAATTGGTGAAACAACCCTCTTGTAATTCACATAGTCTCACAGAACTGGATATTACAATTTCTCACTTTCTCAATGACTGCTTGTCAGGATGAGCAGTGGAGCACAAACAGAGACAGCTATAAAAACAATTTCTAACAAAATTTCCAACTTTCCAATGTTACACCAAGGCAATCATCTCATACTGTAAATATCTGTCATAAGAACAAAACATACCTATTTATAACATTTAAAAGTCTGAATATTTAAAGTATAAATTAATACAGAAGGCAGTTCTAGTGTGCTGGAAACTCCTGAGTAGTCTAGTTTTTTTCCAGCTGATCTCTCTTTGTGTTCATGTATTTTTCCACTGAGTACTCAAACTGCATCCCCTAGGTCAAATAAGTTTATTAATGAATTAATAACTTAATTAAAAACAGGCAGTATAGATGTCTCTGAATTGCCTTTAGTAAATGATTAGGTGTCTGACATCCTACACAGGGAGTTCCCTAGCTTGTGACCTTCTTAGAGGGACAGGCTCCATGTCACTGCAAACCTGTACTGGATAAGCCTGGAGCAGAAGGAAATCTCAGACAGATAATTTGGCATCCTACAGAAATGGGTAACAGAAGCATGCCAAGTGTAACTTTACTGCCATATCATCATGCAGCTGGTTTAATTGTCTGTCGGGATCATTTTGGTATTCAGTGTGGCTGCTTATGCCCAGTGATTCATTCATCTTCCAACTGCTTATCTATTACAGGGTGACATAATCTAGAGCCTATCCTATTTGGTAAGAAAGAAAAAATAAGTCAGTTTTTAAGTCAGATAAATGAATGTTATCATGAGTATATTACTCTCTCAACAGGTCACTGATTATTCAAATCACAGATGTTACTTTTTATTGTAGTAATTTCGCAGTGCTAGGACTAGAACCAGCTCCTACATCGCCTTGTATCCCCTGATGTCCTTGCTACCTGCATGTAAGTTTTGAATTAATTTCTCTTATCCCCGATGATGCTTTTGCTGCGGACTTCAATGCCCAGGGAAGCGACACTAGCTGCATAACATAGTCCTGGTGGCTTAAAAGGGGGAAAACAGGAGGCTCGTTCTTAAGTCATTTTAACTAGCCATCTGAAAGAGAAAGAAAAAGTAATACGGTGCTACAGTCGCTAATGAAACAAGGACGTCCGGCCTCCTGGTTTGTCGACGATTTAGTTTAGTGCGCCTGCGCACGCCCGGTCGTTGCTGTTGGTGACGCAGCGTTCAGACGGTTTTAGGTCGGTGCAGGAGCGCTTTGGTAAACAGGCCGAAGGGCTATTATGAAGCCCTTGGTATATGCTGTAGGGAAACTTGCATAGACATTTATTTAGGGGGTGTTTCGCTGTTTATTTGAGGGAGGGGTAAGCCGACGCTACTAGGGGCACGTTTTGTCCGTCGTGTTTAAAGTAGTTAGCCGTAGTGCTAACGAGCGACACAGTTGCCCTTAGGTCATCTGCTTCGCATCGAGCGAAAAAACCACGGAGTGCCGTTATATGATCCAGTACCCGGCGCCAGTGCTGTCCTCCATGTGGGTCAGGGACCTGTGTGTGTCGGACTATGGCGAGAAAAACAGTTAGCAGGAAAAGGAAGGCGGCAGAGGCCAAGGAACAACAGGTAGGCTGGATCGGACGGGGTCGCGCTGTCCTCGGTCTTGACCCATTTCGCCGCTGCCCGCAAAAGAGGGCTGATGAGCTACCGCATTATATGTTAATCACTAGGCGAGAAGCCCGATATAAAATCTGAGCTAAAGCTGCGATTTCACAAGGGAGAGTGTCGAGTTGGCCTAGGTAAAATACGCTACTTTTATGGTCTTTCGAAAATCGAATTTACTGGGTCAGGCCAGATGATTCGTGTATCCCATAATGCATTTTTTATTTATCTAACGGCAAACATACTGACATAATAATACATAAGTATAAAATATAGTCTATTCTAGTAGGTTAATTGCTTTTGAATTGCACACTGGCATTAGTGCATATTATCTGCAGCGTCACACCGGTGTTATCTATTTTGCGCACAAACGCATAGATAGCAATATATTTACTAGGAATGATAATCTTCACCGATACCTTGCGGCCCGTATTGTTTGTGTGTGTAGCTATTTTTATGTGGTCTGGTGCTCGGAATTACTTGTGAAAAGTATTTGGTCATTTTTGGGAATTATTCGCCTTCCTGTAGAGCAAGCTGTGAAACAACAGTTTCATGCATCTAAATGGACATCTGAATGATAGGCATTCAAGTTTTATTTACCTTATTAACGTTGACATTATTAATATTATTCGTTATTGGGTAATGCATTTATGTCCAAGGGTCAACTTGTCAATAAATCATTGATGAAAAAATCAGTTATTACTTGCTTTTCTAATGTGGAATCAAATGGTTCTTCTTTTTAGATAATGTAGATTTGCCAGTCCCCACCCTATTACTGTCCTTTACATTTACGGAAAGTAGCGGTGGAGTGAATTTTGAAATGTGTTAATGTGTTCCTCCCTTTTACCATGTGATGTGTTGGGTGGCTTAGTTGTATGTAGTTTGTGTTTGTGTGTTTTTTTTTTTTTTTTTTTTTTAAAGAATGCAGTTTTAATCATGATCAGATACAAAGCCAGTGGTAGGTTGGAGGTGGCCCTTCATTGATAAGTGCATGCTGCATAGTGTCTTTCACTTTCTGCCTGTTAAATGAATGCTACAGCAATTCTGACTTTACAGAGGTGACTTCAGCTCATTGCTCAGTTTTGATTATGGGATAAAACAAATATTTACATCAATAAAATGTTTGCAATTGTTTTTGAAAATGTGTGTTTATTAATTATTAGTGTTGTCAAACGATAAAATTTTTTAATCAGCTTAGTTAATTTTGATTAATCACGATTAAATATTCATTTTTAATCTATATTAATCGTGTTTCATTTTGCATGAGCAAACATACTCAAGAAAAAGGGAATATATATGCACTTAACATGTTTATTGAACATCTTGAACATGAGTCAGATGCATTCCATCTGGCACAGAAGTGCAGTACCATGGACCCATATCAAAAAGCATGATTTTGCTTAGCTGGACAATTGTTAAAATTTGTCGGATTCAAGGTACCTCAGTTTAAATGGTCATTATCTTCGTTTACTAACAATTAGCCCGAACTACCGTAAATCTGACAAATAATCCGACTAATCATGAAATCCAATTCTAGCCCGGTTAATTGCCATTGTTAGCAACATCAGTTGATATTTCTCGGATCTCTGAGAAATGGGAGCGCGCATGTTGTCACTTCCGGCTTCAAAACTCAGAATCCGACTCTGAATACGAGTTCCGAGGGCAAATGGAACACACCAAAACGGCCAGAAATGGGTTGACAGAGACATTTCAGCGATTTTGAGTCATTCTGCGCTGCAGATAGGTTAATTGCGTTAATTTTAATCAGATTAATCATGATGATGGATTAATCCGCGTTAACCCGTTAATTTTGACAGCCCTTTTAATTATAAATCATTCACATCTAGCTTGAAAGTATAATCAACATTTTTTTAATAGATAATTTTTTTTTTTTTTTTAATGTGTGTTTACTTTGGTTACTACATGTTTGCTTAATTGGCATGATCTTAATTATTGCCATGAGAAATCAGTATTTAGGGATTTTGCTTTACTGATATGAATTTAATTGCAGAACTAGTTATGTCACATGTAATCTAAATCTTCAGGCACAGTGAATTGGCCTATAAATACTATAGTGCTGAATAGTTATATATCGAGAATCGTTGTTTATATCTGTCAGTGTGAAGGGTACTCAGAGTTAACAGGGATCCCTTCCCAATACATTCTGCACAACAATCCACAGCACTTCTAGCAGCGAACAATATAATATAATTTGCTGCCTATTGAAGCATTACAGCTGTTGTTTCAGCTATGCTGCAGTATGATGGTATATGAACGATTCATACCATACAGGAAATTAAAACTGGTATACTGGATGAACCGGTGCCCCATTATGATTTTTCTTTCAAATTCGTTTTTTGAGAATCTGCTAGTG
>JAODJW010000040.1:7674404-7691990 GCA_026777045.1 Hyperopisus bebe | reverse complement strand
TCTGTCTGCGCATGCGTGTGTCATTCTGCGAGGGTACCTGTCTGTCTGCGCATGCGTGTGTCATTCTGCGAGGGTACTTGTCTATCTGTGCATGCGTCTGTCTTTCTGCGAGGATGTCTTTCTAGTGTACTCGTGAATTTAAATAATATTAAATGCACTTCCTTTCCTGCAGCTCTTTGTCGTGGATGTTCTGACTGGACAGATCACCAAAATACCCATGCTTAAGGACAGGGAGGTCCATGATGGAGGGCTAGGGTTTAGGGTCTCTTCAGTGTCTGGGATAGATCAGCAGGGCTGTGGAATCCATGCCATCGAAATAAACGCTTCAGGGACCCTGCTGGCCACCGGTGGAGAAAATCCAAACAGTCTGGCTATCTACAGTTTGCCAACGCTAGACCCTGTTTGTGTAGGAGACGTAAGTGCTAGATATGGGATACTTAAACTTTACGTGTGTTCATTTTTGTTTGCTCACCTACTGATCTTATTTCTACATATTTCAAAATGTATTTAAGCCAGCTGTGTGTAAGGGATGTTAGAGGTGTCTAAGTTAAGTATGTCATTGAGGGGCCTTGGGATAACAGTGGTTTCGATCCAATACCTTCTGTCTGTTTGCGTCATCCTCTTAGGATGGGCACAATGACTGGATCTTCTCCATTGCGTGGATTAGTGACACCATGGCTGTATCGGGTAAGTGCAGTGGAATTGGTTGACAAATGAATAAAGGACATGTGAAGTCATATCTCATGTTGCATATTTCATTCATATAAATATTTCTTTTTGCTCCAATTGTCCATCCCTCTGAAAATACCTAGGATCCCGGGACGGCTCCATGGGGCTGTGGGAGGTGTCAGAGGAAGTGCTCAGTCTAAGCAACGGTTGCCAGGATGATGGAGTGCCCAGTTACTCTCACATCTCCCACCGTGCCCTGGAAGACCTCCCTAAGGAGTACACTAACCCCTACAACTGCAAAGTGCGTGCACTTGCCTTCAACAACAACAACAAGGTAGCTGGTTTTCTGATTTTGGGTGGCATATATCTACTTTTTTCCTGAATTGAATTTAATATATATTGCATTATATTCTGATGCTAATCTGTGCAGATAAATATATTACCATTTTTAGGAAACTCATTTTGTTATCATTTATTGTTGCTTTAATCAACCATTCCCTTTCAGGAACTGGGGGCTGTGTCCCTGGATGGGTATTTCCACCTTTGGGAAGCAGAGCATAGTCTGTGCAAGGTGAATGCTGTTTTATCAACATGTCTGTCTTTGGGCCTTATGTATCTGGCTGGCTTATGCTGCTTTAATACATGGCTTAGGAGAAATGACCGTTATGACGCTATCAGGATTAGAATCATCGTGTGTATTTGGTTGCTGATTGGCCCTTTAACCCGTGGCTTACTGATTTCTCACTTGGTAAAACATTGCAGTATTAGCTGCTCTGGGTTTCCTTTCGTTACTTGGCTAAATGATCAGTGTTTAGGTTTGAATTAGGAGGTCTGAATTAGCAGTGCTCACTGTACTATAGTTCTCACTGATTTGTAAATCTATGAATAGATCTTTGTAATGGGCTACTTCTCTCATTCTGCAGCTGCTCTCGACTAAGTTACCACACTGCAAAGAGAACGTGTGCCTGGCTTACGGGGAGGAATGGTCTGTGTACGCCGTCGGGTCCCAGGCACACGTGTCCTTCCTGGACCCTCGCCAACCTCTTCACAACGTCAAGTCTGTGGACTCTCGGGAACAGGGCAGTGGTAAGTGCACTTTCTGATATGTACAAGGTATGGTAATTTTGGGTTGAGGAGAAAAAATACTTTTACAATACAAACATTTTCTGTTCGGTAACTTGCTTTTAAAATTCCTTAGTAATCTAGTGCAGGTAACTGCGGGAGGCAAATTTTGCATAGAAATGGGAAATGTGGGTATTGCTTTAAATCGGGTTGAAGTAGCTGCTCTGTGTAGTCCATTTCTTGATAGCAAAGGGTCCAAATTAGGCACATTTTTACATTTTAATTTGCTGAAATAGGACAAGTATACTTATGTATGCATTGAAGCTGCTAGTATTCAGTAATTGTAGATCGTTTTATTCTCTTTAAAATGAATTTAAATTAAATTCTGATTTCAGTCTGCTGTCTTACAAGGCCATTTCATATTACCATGACCCTTCATACAGATTCAGAACCATTTGAAAAGGGTATTAATCAGTGATGAACGTGCTTTGTGTTCAGGCATCCGGTCTGTGAGTTTCTACGAGCATGTTGTGACGGTGGGCACAGGTCAAGGCTCCCTGCTATTCTATGACATCCGAGCCCAGCGTTTTATAGGAGAGACATCCATCTCAAACTGTGGATGCTGGTCACGCACAGGAGAGGGAATCCTTAAGCTAACTACCGGCAAGGGTTGGCTGGTCAGTCCCTCTTTGGTTTCATGTCTAACTCTAGAACTATGTGTATTTTGCTGTGTCTTAGTCTGTAACAAAACATTGTCTTTTGTAGTGTATGTAGTAGCAGCCATAGTCTGGTGATGAGGAGCAGTTATTTCATTGGGTGTCTCACCTATTTTTCAGAACCACGACGAGACATGGAGGAGTTACTTCTCAGACAACAGCTACTTTCCCAATGCTGTGTACACGCATTGCTACGACGCCTCCGGAACAAAGCTTTTTGTGGCTGGTGGCCCCCTTTGCTCCGGTCTTCATGGGAATTATGCCGGGCTGTGGAACTAGCGCGTCAATGTATAATCGTCATGCCTTTTCCTCAAAGCCTTTTTTTTCCGTTTCCCCTTGATTGTTCTCTCATTGAAAATCATTCTCATCCCACAAAAATCTGTTTCCACTGATGCTTTCTTTACACATTGTTCTCTCAGAAACCGCATTAGGTATTTTTGTTTGATTTATGAAGTTTGGTTATGTCTTTAAGTCATATACTTACCCTGTTTGCCTTGTGGAAGGTCTTTGCTTGCCAATAAGGCTTTATGTTTAGACGGAGAAAAGGGGGGGGGGCGGTGATGTGAAGAAGTAAGCTTCGGACACAGCTCACTGAATTTTTTTTTTAGCTAAATGGGGAGAAAAGCATTAGGGAAAATGAATAAGCTTCTGCCAGATTCTAGGAGATTTAATATATTTATATTTTGGCTTAAAATGTATGGTATTTCCTTCTTTTATTGTGTTTAGTGCTTTTAGCAGAATCTGTTTAACTAATGCACAAGGGAGAATTGAGGATGATTGCATGTCTTGCAAAGGTGGAATATAAAGAAAGGAACATCAGAATAATGAGATGATTTAATTAGGTACCGTCTGTGTTCGGGGTCCCTGTTCTCCCACAGTCTTTCAATCCTGCAGATATTTTATTTGCTATTTTAGAGTGGGACCATGACATGGAGCGAAACTTTTCTTTGGACTTGAGTCCCCCACCAAATTTTATTTACTATGATTCATTTTTCATAATCATTGTTTATTTTTTATTGTTCTTAATTGTCAATTATTTATTATAGCCTCCCTTTTCTGACAGGTGTCTCCACTATAATCACCCTGTATTATCTTGTGGTGTGTGTGTGTGTGTGTTTGTGTGTGTCTGTCTTTGTGTTTTCATGGAACTCCCTTTTCCCATCAAGCTGTTCTGTCCTCCATTACTTAGTAGGCCTGTCTTTCTGTGAAAGACTAACTCTGGCTGACATTTGTCTTTTATGAAGTTATTTGTATAATATGAAACAAACACACACTATTACAGCCACATGACAAATAACCATCACTTTTATAAAATTATTTTTAAATTGTGTGCAAATATTACACATGCATACAGTTAAGAGTTTGTGGTGCCTGGTTTTTCTATATTCACAACCATGTTTTTACAAATGAAGTGAAGAAACTACACGTCGAGCAAAACAAAGTATTTAAAATAAAAGACTACTGATGTACCTTTTTCTATTGAAATGGGTGTTGCTCTTGACTTTTGTTCAAAGCCTACACATCTAATAAATGCAAACAGTCATTCCAGTGGCTTTAAGTAGAACATTGTATATCAGCCATATTATTCAGGGAAGTTTGCTCTTAACATTATAACAAAGACACTTGTGTTTAGTTAAGATCACACTGGTGGCCATGTATTTTAAGGAAGTGACTTCTCATTGTTTAAACTAAACTTGTGGTCAATTCCAAATGGTTGGGAAGAAAATGCAAGGTAATCTATTTCACTATGTGAAGCAATATTACTTCTTGCATCACCATTTTTCACCAGTATCATAGGTTACACATTCTAACTTAGGTTACATATGTAACAGAAGCTCTAAATATTATTTTTTTACACATGTATAAACACTCCGAATATTATTAGCTTATGATAGTC
Source organism: Hyperopisus bebe (assembly GCA_026777045.1). Lineage (NCBI taxonomy): Eukaryota > Metazoa > Chordata > Actinopteri > Osteoglossiformes > Mormyridae > Hyperopisus > Hyperopisus bebe. The sequence continues at coordinate 7,687,646 of JAODJW010000040.1, read as the reverse complement.
CAGTGCTATGACTATGGTATGCACCACTGGTGACTTGATGGTTAGGGAAACACACTTGTAATTGAAAGACTATTGGTTTGAATGCTCGACGAGCAAGGTACCACCCCCAAGCACTGCTCCCCGGGCGCTGAATTAGCTGCCCCCTGCTATGTAACGAAAGTCACATATGGGTTAAATGCAGAGGACACATTTCGTTGTTGCGCACTGTGTGCTGTGGTGTGTTAACAATGACCATTGATCACCTAATTCTGATTGAATAGCAGACACAAAGCACACCAGATTATGTAATTATAGTACAGACAGGGATCTGGCAGATGATATAAGAAATAAATGCATTTATCTCATTTATTAACTAGGAGAGTATGCTAGAGGTACCATGTGGGGGAAATAGCATGTACTTTCCCCTAATATGAAATACATTTCAGCGTACACTTCGTTGATAAAAAAGTAAAATGTATGTTAAAGGCCAATTGAGTGACGAGGCTGTTCGATGTATTAGGAAGCCCTAATATAGATTGCTGCAATTATAAGAACCATCAGAAAAATCCATATTGTTAGAGGATAGCCAAGGACAGCATATAAAATCTCTTCAGCCGCACTAAACAGTTAATGGACGGGAATACTAGGCCCGATGGCTATTTCAGTTAAGCACCGACTCAATAACAAAGGCACGGAAAAATACGGTCATATAGTTCAAGTGTAACTAAAGGTGACATTTCTTTACACATAGTAGTGTAGTTCAAGCGCAGAACTGAATGATTTAAGGGAAACGAACACACATTTAATCACTTTTCATCAAAGTCCGTGCAGCTTCAGTGGCCCGACTAGAACAATGCCGTTTTTAAGTAAAAGCCAGACAATATTCAGAAAATAAGTAGTAAATAAGTTAACAGCTCGGTGAATACCAGAAAAGTACTGGTAGGGAAGTTTAAACGGAACGTGGCGGAATCATGTACCGATGCGGCCAAACCGCATGCTCATACTTCCACTATGCTGTGTAGTTTTATTCAGGACTGAAAGGCAACACATGATGGAGCGCTGTAGCGACGTAACGTGGCGTAGCGTGATTTGACGTAACGTGACGTGCGCCGTCTACCCCGGCTAAGAGAAGCGTGTTAGCAGGTAAACGAAATGAGCCTTTTGTGAAATAAAGTAATACGCTGCATTTCATACTAAGTGCAGGTATTTAAAATGTTTCTTACTGTTACTAGTTGAAATGATAATTCCGAAAGGTAGGAAACCCATTAGCTAGAGAATCTGGAAGTAATTCGATGATATTAGTAGAACAAGCGAGCAATGCCAGCGGTGTTTGTCGGTTTCGTTCGTTACTGAGCTGTCTGGCTAAGCTAATAGTGGTTCCGCCTTATGGCTGCCTTAATTTCGCTGTAAACGTTAGGCGCCGGGACTCCAGGGCGTGTCCGATAAACGCCTGGGTTTTCCTCTGAATGGTCGAAAGGGTAACGGGTATTTTGGGGCTGATAAGCAGTGTTGTTACTGACCGCCGGTGTCCGGCGGCTCTTCGGGGTCGCCGACACAAAGGGGCCTCGAACCTGGGCTAGTTTTACTGTAGGCCTCGAAGAGAGGTGGTTTATAGGGACTGAAATACGAAGTCGTTAGACGGCTAGTGAGATGGTTTAATGCATTTTGGAGGATGAGACGTGGTCGACAGCTACAGCGAAATAAGCCGCTGTTGCTGGAACAATAGGGAGGCGGCGCGGCGGTGTAATTCTCGGATCCCTATAACCCCTGCGTCTCTAATACTACAATACATGAGGTTAAACTAGGTTATAACACAACATTTTAATTCGTTAAAATTGGTTATACGGAATCAGTTTAAGTAACTAATATTACGACGCATCCGTCTCTCTCGAATGCTGTTTTACAACGTACTGTTTACTAATTGTAATTAATTCACGTGTGTGTGTGTTTTTATTGATAGTGACTGCTTATGAATTTTGAATATGGAGCAGTGGTGTCCTGTTTACTTTGGGATTCTTGTTACGCTGTTAAATCAATCTAAATGATTCCAGCAGGGCTGCTTTTTTGCTCACTGAGTTACATGTACAAAATGAGACAAGTTCCGACAGAGAGCGCAAATGGTGAAGTGTAATGGGACACCGGGGCTGTCCTTTCGCGAGAGGCTAAATTTAAGTCAAGGCAGTCATATGTTAGGTTGTGTTCCTCCTGTGTGTGGGTGGCCGCCTGCGAGATCACGCCTTGTTCCGCAGTACTGATCCAATCCCTTGCATCTTTAAGTACTACACAGTTGTTGTACTTGGTAAAAATCTGCAGTGTAAGCCCAGGTTGTACAGCACAAATGTTGTTCAGATGTAGCAGGAAATCTACATGCAAACTGTGAAGGATGAGTACCAGAAACAACCGTTTGAATCATTCAACTCTCTCTTCCAGATTTTTCTATTTTGTACATACATTGTTTTGTATATACTGTATATGATGACTTCATTAGTCACCGACCGACCCCGGGGCCCTCGGGAGAAAGTGCTACCTGCAGCACCACAAGCAGTACAGATACAGGTGAGTAGCAGAAAGCCTGCCAAAGCTGGGAGTTTTTTTGTGTGTGTGTAAGGTCCTGTGAACAGGTGCCGTTCTGACAGGTTGATTTTACAGGAGTTTACGAGGATGTATGGAAAAACTACTCGTATTTCTTTGGAGCTTCATAAACAAGTGTTCTGTCTTTCAGGCTACAGCAGAACAGATTCGCCTTGCTCAAGTGATCTATGACGGCAATGATACAGTCTTTGAAGATAAAGTCAAACAGGTGAGAGGTGAATTTTATTGTCGTGTGAGTGAATGCAGCATGGTTGCTGAGCAAGAGTGTGTCTGGTGGCAGTACTGGAAGTAATGTTTCAAATGACATTGCGTATTTAAAATTGACTGAACTGTCATTCTTTGTATTAGCTGATGGAAGTAACAGGGAAGAATCAGGATGAGTGCATGGTAGCCCTTCATGACTGCAATGAGGATGTCAACAGAGCCATCAACTTTCTCCTAGAGGGCAGCTCGGATACGGTAGGAAGAAGGAAGACAGTTGGGGGATACTGAGGTTCACACATGATGTGTGAAAATATTAAAACGTTTATTAATTTATCCTGTCACTCCAATCACAGAGTCATTGGGGTAGCATATAACTGTTTAGTTTATTTGATTTGCGGGTGCTGATTCTAATCCAATTTCAGAACTCTTGGGAGACCGTGGGGAAAAAACGAGGTTTGCCGAAGGAAGGATCTTCATCAGACAAGGAGAATAAAGACAGCCGGGAAAAGAGAGGAGAAAGAGAGGCTGGTCGGGGTCGTGGGGGGCCAAACAGGAGGGGCCGCGGAGCTGTCCGTAACCGGGAGGGTAAGGAGATGGAGGATCTGTTGGTGAAAGAGCGCAAAGGAAGCTTTCATTCCTAACCTTGACCTTGCTTACTTTGTGTTCCATTACATTGCAGAGTGTATTTCTGTGTTTTACATTTGTCATTTTTGAAATAAATAGTGTTTTAAATATGCAAAATTCAGTTTCTCATTTGCCTACTGAACAGATGCCAATGTGGCAAATGGCCTGTTTGTGTGTGTTTGTGCTTTGCAGTGTGTCTGGAGGAGAATGGCGTGGACCTGCATCAGGGGGAAAGGGGGGCGGACAGAGGCCGCCGAGGGCGAGGCAGAGGTTAGCTGCTCTTTGTTTCTGTTCTTTTAACTGTGCACTTTTATTTTAAATGGTGCTTTCGACTTGGGTTCCGTTTTGGAAATGTAAGGAATTAAAACTTAGGGTCTGTATCGCTGCACCGATGAATCGTTGAAGCTGAAATAGAAGTTAACTCTGAGCAACAGTTGTTCGTTTTTGATTGGTTTTTATATGGAACACTTCCAAATACACATTTCCCAAAGTACTTAACATACATTTAGCAACAGCTTTACCCAGTTGTTTTAATTTCTGTGAAGAATAGCATCCATCTTAAGTGCTTGTTGTTATAGTGTTGCCAGTAAACCCGAAGGCAGCATCATACGTGTTTGAGTTAAGTGGGTTTATGAATGAGTTTTCCCTTGCCTTCAAAATCGCCGACAGTTTATGCAGTTGATGAATCTGGTGATATAAAGAAATGGATTAAGTCTAATTATGGGATTATTAGAAGTAGTTGTAGCTTTTCTTTAGGTAATGGACCTTCAGGACTGGACCTCAGGTATGAATCAGGAAAAGTGTGGCTTGATAAGGGAGAGATGAACAATTTTCCTGGTCCTGTTTCTATTTATGTCACATGGCTGTCACTGTGAGCCATGTGCAACGTGGTGTGTGGAGGATGTCACACAGCTACTGTTGAGCAAGGCTTTAGGATAGGGGCAAGAAGAATGAGTCTGCAGAGGTGAAGGGACGGAAGTCGACTGCAGCAGAAGATTTTTGCTGGTTCCTCGTTTAACCAATTCCATAAAAACTTTGTTTCTGTCCTGCGTCCTGAAGCAAATCAGTGGAACATACAGACTATATGTTGTATTTTTGGGACACTGCCCAGTTTGGGACCCAAAGACTTGGTGGTGATGTAGCTGTATTTTCAGCTTCAGGTGGTCGAGGAAGGGGCCGGGCAGCTGGTGGAAGCAAGTTTTCATCACAGGGAATGGGGTGAGTGTCACACGTGGCCAACATGCTCGGACTTGTCAGTCGTCATTTGGTTCATCATTGATTTTCTGCATTTTAATCTATGTTGATGTTATATTTTGGCAGATGTTTGCTTTAAATGCACCATTTTCTCTCTCCTCTCTTTAGGACCTTTAACCCAGCTGAGTATAGCACAGACTCCAGTACAGCGGCAGGAGGTTCTCGCTCTGAAGACTGGGAGACGGCAGTGACAGAGGTGGTGGATGGAAGAGGTATGGAATCTATGGCTGCAACAAACATTTGATGGTTTGGTAAATTCAGAAATTACATTTTTCAGATTCGATAATGCATTTGCTTTGGGGGTTGCTTCACTTTTCAGCAAGGGTGCCCTGAAATTTGGGGTTTCCCCTTAATGTGCTGTTCACCACAAGTTTAATTCCTACTGCAACACCCCCGACATGCGTACACGAAGGCATACACACATATGCAGTACCGGCTACGCAACAGTTACAATGGAAGTAAACATTAAAAAGTGTTACGAACCACAGAAATTTCTTGTGGGCACTAAGGGGGGGGGGCTGTGGCTGTGGCTGTCAAGCCCCTACCTGGCACTGGCCCTGATTTAAATAACATGGACACTTACATTACTTACATTATTGGAAAAATTACAGAATTTTTCCCTTTTCAACTATTATTAATGAGCAGCAATTAGTAGTTCTCTGTGAGATGTTTAAAAATTAGGGGAGAAAAATCACAGAATTAATGCAAGAAAATCAATGGGCAAAATGGACAGAAGTCTCTCAAGTTGGGTACAGTTACAATTCTGTGCTAATTAACTACTTTTGGTTGTTTGGCCAGTTTTTTGATATTGAAAATATTTTGACTGCAAATATACTGCAAGACATTCTACGACCTTTGTATTTAAAGAAATAGTTGGAGATGTTGACGGAACAATGGCTCTGATGTGACAGTGTACTGGAGCATGTGAATGAAACTCAGTGTTTTGGACTTGTGTGGGTTTGCTGACAGGGGCTTGGACGGTTCCACAAGACGACTGGGCCACAGATGATTGGGCAGAAGATGTAAGTGATTCTGGGAAATGGTTACTGCATGTTTAAGTATGTTAGTGGGAATCGGGTAGAATAATTGCAAATGCTGATTGCTGATTTGCAAATATTTGTGGAAATTGGCATAAAAATACAATATTTAATTGTATGAGAGTCAGCTGCTTGAACAAGCTTCAGAAGTTAATAGGAGCTATGTGTTACTTCTGTCTGCAGCTTTCAGAGACCAAAGTATTTACTGCCTCTTCTGTACCTACTGCTGAGAACCACATCCCATCTGGAGACAGGTAGACATGCTCTTAAAATGGCACCTTTCTCAAATAAACTATAGTTACGGGTTCCTCTGCAGCTGGGTTTGCTGTGGAGGTTGCTGATTATTCATTTTTTGGGGGCAGTCGTATCTCAGATGGTTGGTGAGAACTTTTCATGCAGTTATTCAATCTATTCAATCTAGGTTGTTTAAACTTACGAAATCCAGCAGAGTGGAAATGCACTAAAAAAAAATTCTTGGCTTTTGAATCACTTCATTCAGATTTTTGACCACAGTATGTCTCCCTGGCTTCCCAGAGTAATATGTTTGATTGATGTGGTTGATTGTGGGTATGATTCCTACAGCAGTAATTTTTATGGTCAACCCCCCCACAATTTTGAAACTTGTTAATGCAGTAGAAGCATCAGAAAGGTGTCCTATCTCCATCTTCATAGGTGACGTGATGACATCCAGAGCCTTGCTAGTTGTGGTTGCTTGATGTCTAGTGATCTCCTGTCAGTGCTTGTGTAATGCGGAATAGCTATTACAGATCTTTTTAACATGGGGCTGGGCAATTAACCGAAAATGAATAGATACTGGCATTTAGAACCCCTCACCAGCTTAATCTTGCTCATGTAAGTTAATTCAGTTAATACATTCCTCACTGCATACATTTATGAACTGTCCCCTTAAAAAAACTCGTGTTCAGTCACCTGCCTCTACCCTGACCAGCTAGCATTACCCTGTGTTCATTCAAAGCGTGGCTGGCGGTATGGATGACAGTATCACAAACGCCGTGCTAACAAATTGGCCTTAAACCGAGCAGCTTATACCTAAAAAGAATGCAGTGTCCTTCCTTTGGACATGTCTTGGCTCCCATGAGCACGACACCAAACCAAAAGCAGTGAAATGTTAATTTGTTACATCACTTGGACCACAGTCACAATACCAAATACTTTTGCTTTTTCACAAGACGCTTTCTATTCAAACCTTGTGTGCTTTGATTTCAGCTGTTCAAAATTTTCAGTCAATAACCATAAATGGTTCATCTGTGTGTTTCCTCTAATTTTAAAATTACAATGAGATGTGCTCCTTCATTAGAAAAAAATAACCCAGCTTTAATAGTTCAGCATATTTGCAGTATAGATCTTGACAGAGAACTATGAGGGCAGTGTAAACAAAATGCATATAAAATAGTTATGGGAAAAAATCGATTGAGTTATGTATCGTGATTCTTTTGTGGTGATTCATGTATCGCCACACTTACTCGGAAATCAATTTTTTAAAATTAATTTATGTATGTCTGGATTCGTGGTGGCAAAACGTTGCAGTTCCTCTATAATCCTTTCGTTGGCGTGCTCTTCAGTTTTCCCATATGGACAAGCAGCGCAGGAATGGCAGACTACATAGCAGAGATTTGTGCTGCTTGTCCACAGTTTAAATCCAATGTATGGAGGAACTTTAGCTTTCAAAATTTAAACTGTAAAGAGGAGTTGGACACGAGCCATGCTGTATGCAGACTCTGTCCTGCGGAAGTTAAGGATTGTGGCAATACGACAAACATGGGCACATATTGCTGGACATCATCCTGAGATAGACAAGGCAGCGGGGAAGCATAAAAGCTCAGTGTAGTTCATGACATCAGCAAATGTAGCTTCTTTTTACTTCTAATTTTAAGTTGAAATGTATTCAGTTGTGTTTCTAGTTTTTGTATTGTTTAAATGATTCTTTTGGGTTTTTTTTGAGCAGGAAAATTATTTGGAGTGTGCCATGTTTATTCATCTTCAATTCAGCTGTGCAGCTATTGAATAAAAGTTTAGTGGTATGACTTTTTTAAACATGTTTCAAGGTTTTAAAATTCTAAAAGAAAAAAAACTGAATTGGGATATTCACAGAATCACAATGCATATCGAATTGGCTGCTTGGTATCGTGATATCGCATCGGGAGGTCACTGGTGATTCCCATCCCTAATATAAAACAATCGATCAACAACCATCATCAAGGTAAAAGTGTTAATTGATATGTGAAAAAATGTAATATTGATTGAGTCATTTTGCCAGGCCCTATTTCAACGCTGTAAAGGATTCTAGAGGATTCTATAAATTTAACTGTTAAAGGCAGTTGATGGATTGCCAGTAGACATTCAGATACATTCACCTTTTTGTTGTAACAGGTCTTCAGAAGTGTTAATAGGATAGCGGTCTAAAGCAAGTCATTTTGCATTAGCATTTTCAGTAGCTGAAGTTACTTTGCTAATGGATCCTCTTCATATGCATTCCTCAAGTGTGGCCTGTCTAGCTTGACCTGTCTTCAGGGTAGCATCACTTAGATGATAGCATGTTGACAAGTTCATTACTACATTTTGCACCTAAGCATATGCACATAGCTTTTTATGTAAATATAAAGTGAAATTTGATATCCATTAAGTCAGGGATGGCCAGTCAAATTCATAAAGAGCCTGTGTATGCAGGTTTTTGGGATAACCTTTAGGTCAGCTGTTCAAACAGGTGTGAGGACTCTTCAGCCAGTCAGTCCTCTAATTAGTAATCTAATTACTGGAGATAAATATTTTCTATATGCAGTGGTAGGGAATCAGGGTATGGCAGATAAACTACTTGGCTATAATTAAGAGCCACAATACATCAGAGATTCCCTACACGAAGAAAAATAAAGCATTATAGCCTAACTCTGTTTTGCTAAAGTTCACCTATATTTTCAGCAGCATTACTGCAACAGTGTCCTGTGGACAGGTGACACTAGCAATTGTCAAAAATACAGGTGTGAGTAAACAAGTGTAACAAATTGAAGAAATTCTGTTTTGAAAGTCAGCCCCGTGTGACGCTGAAATGCTGGGGTGTGATCAGAAGTAGGGCATTCGAGTGAGACATTAAAAAAAAAAAAAAATCTATTCATGGACTTGAAAAACCTTGCATGGACAGTTGAGTTAAAACACTCTGAACAGAAGATACAGAAAGTGTTGGTTTTATGTTAAGCTCCAATGATGGAGCTTCAAATAAATAGTTGCAATAAATAGTAGCTTCTCACTTAAATCCAGAGAATTCCAAAGAATTCACTTTTCCCTCCCATTCAACTGTAAGTCTAGGTGTATCTGTTTTGCAGTAATGATTTTGGCATTTTGTGTGCATGCAGTGTGGAGATGGAGAGTCTCCTGCTAAAACCTGTGGATGGGAGAGAGTCTGAGGATATGGGATGCGTGGAGCCGTCCTCCTCCCAAAGCCTTGCCCATAGCCTGGTGTTCACCAATTCCCACCACCCTCACACCAACCCAACCAGCTATGCACATGCCACCCTGGTGAGTCATGGAAAGGAACGTCTACAGCAAATGATGCATGAATAAACTAGCCTAACATGGTCAATTATGCACAGGCAGGTTTTACTACATGCTGACTGTTTGAGTTATGTGATGTTTGCATGGAGTATAACACAATTTGTAATTAGACTTGTAGGTTCTTATTGGGGCAGTTCTATGAAGTTTGTTTTAGCTTGTTTATTAGTCTCGAAGTTCTTGAAGCACCTCTGAGTTTGTAGTGTAACTTTTTGTGTATATAGCTGCAATTTAAAAACTTGATTTCTGAATATTTACTGATCTTTCCCACCTCCACACAGTCCTCAGTCCTCGGTTCAGGCTTTGGAAACTTGGGCAGCTCCAAGCTGCCGCTGTCAGCCCAAATGTTGGAGCAGCAAAAGGGCCCAGGGATCGGACAGCTGCCTACAGAACAGGCTGTCTCTGGGGGCAGCAGTGGATCTGTGGGAGTGTCTGGGGCATTAGAGGTTGAGAACCCTGTCCCCACTTCATCTTGGGAGGCCAAGCCGCCGGTTTCACAGAATACCACTGTGCTGTCTTCTCCTTTTGGTAGTGAGTAAATGACTTCTATGGTCCAAGGGGTAATTCAGCTTCACATTGGTTCTGAAAGACAGTGCTTGCTCTTTGTGCCCATGTAATAAGACGCATTCATCAGAGCAAAATCACTGACTACAGATAAACCAGCACAGATAACAGATGTTTGTAAAGAGATCTAAACAATCCCAAAAGTAAGTAGGATTTCACTTTAGTTCGCAATGTATACATACTGTAGAATTCAGCCAAATGCACTGTAAGAATTTGTTTTATGTTTATTGTCTTTTACAGAGCAAAATGTTTCTGTGAAAGTGTTGTGCCTCTGTTGTGCCTCTGTTGTGCCTCTGTTGTGCCTCTGTTGTGCCTCTGTTGTGCCTCTGTTGTGCCTCTGTTGCTTATTTGAAAGTGTCTGGTTTTCTGTGAAACAGTATGTTATTCAGAGTGTTCGGTGAATTTAGTTGTGTTGAATGATTCTGTGGCTAATGGGTCTGTCTGAATGTGTCACTTCACCTAGGGGATTATAAGGTGCAGCCAGAGCCTTCTCGGGTCCTGAGCCAACTGGCCCAAAGGCAGTCGAACTCTCTGCCCCAGGTTCAACCAGCTACCCCCCCCACAGCTCCTGCTACCTCAGCTCCAAGCTTCGAGTCCTTTTCCAAACCTCAGGATGCCTCTTCAACCCACAATGGACCCTCGCCAGTTGCCAAACTGTCTCTCCCAGCTGGCTTGCCCCCTCCCCAGGAAGCCATCATGCAGCACAAACTTAAAACCCAGAAACGCAAAATACCTCCAACTTCAAAGGTATTTAGCAGTCAGACAGGTGTGTCGGGTGTCTTAAGGAAATGTGTTGGCCGTTGAGTTGCTTTTGTATGCATTTTGTTTAATGGCTTTGGTTTGTTCAGCTGCACACGGCCATAGGCTTGCTGTATATTACATCTAAAACAACTGAGCGCATCTTGTATTCGAGAACTAGAATTTAAATGATTGTACACATACAACAGTAGGAGGTGTAAATTATCTGTCTCCTAACTAGACTGCTGGAAGGAAAGATAGATGAAGCCGGTTTGGGTTAAATCATTTATTAGAATGTTTGTTGCTTAATACACTTGTAATGCAGTTGCTTGTGGTTGTGGCGGCGAGGTCATCTTATTCAGGGTCATGTAATATTTGGGTAAAACAGTAAATGTTACAAGGCTTTGGAGTATCATTCAAAGATCACTTTAAGCTGGTGTGAAGCTTTAACTAATGGTTTATACCATCAGGAGTTAAATCCCTTAGAAAATAGTGTTTGGAAAAAACATTTGTGTCAAAAAACCCTTGATGCCTAATTTTAATTTCTTTGGCATCTAAGTGTTTTGGGGTAATATACTAAGTTTGCTTATTAACAAATTGAACTGATATTGAATAATTGTGGTAAACACCTAGTGCAAAACTGTTGGATGTTCAGTTGAATACAACTTGTATGAATTTCTCAACGTAACAATTGCCCTGTAAGCTGGTGTGTTGGGTCAGGCTCATTTAGAACTGCTGTATGTAACATCCTTGAATGACTGGCGTAGATTCAAGAGCTTAGGTTCTGCAGTTATGTCAAATATTTTGTTTCTGGGCTTTGTGGATTTTAAATTGGGGTAATATACTAAGTTTGCTTATTAACAAATTGAAGGATTTTAAATTGGAAATGTGCTTTCCTTGTGTTTTTGTTTCAGATTCCTTTGTCAGCAGTAGAGATGCCTGGTTCTGCTGATGTCTCTGGGTTAAATGTGCAGTTTGGGGCTCTGGACTTCGGGCCGGAAGCATCCTTGCCTGATTTCAGCCATCCAGACAACGGGAGCAGTGGCATTACTTCAACCAACAGGGATCCAGTGCCAGTATCTCAGCCTTTAAATAGCCACTATTCCAAGTCTCCCAGGTCAGCTGCAGTTTGGTTGGCATTTAGATGCTTTAGCATTCTTGGTGTTCATTTGTCAGTAAGTTAAAAGGGCCATTTCACTGAAAGATTCTGCTTTGTTTGAATCGTGCTCTTTTCTCCTCTGACCTCCTCACAGTGAACCTCTTGGAAGCCCTCAGTCTCTACCAATGTCAACATCTGACTCGAGTTACTCCTCGCCGTCTGCCTCTCTTTCCACATTGCCCTCTTCCCTGCCCCTGTCGCAAACCATCTCTGCAGCACCCCATTCTTCTTCGTCAAGCAGTACTTTTGATACAAATGGGCCCCCACATCCACACCTTACCTTCTCGCAGGGCAAGGAACCCACAACCTCCTCTGTCACTGTAAGTTTCTGTTATCATTTGTTGATACTGCTGATCTAACACCTTATCCTCTTCTCATGTCACAGTCTGACAGCCTTGTTAATAAACTCCTGTATTATATTTTTGAAATTTGTGTGTTTCATTGTACTCAATTTAAGTGTATCAACTTTTTTTATTACAGAATAGCTTTGACTGTGTCAGGACTTCAACTGCACTTGAAAGTAGGTTGAAAAAAATTAACCATCCAGGCCTACAGAAATTCATTGCTTTTTGCCGATACCCTTTAAAATGACCTCTTTCGGCACTGTAGCTGCAGTTGCTTCCTCTGCAAAGCCGGACTGTCCTCAGAGCAGTGTGAGCAGTTCGGCTCGGCCTCCTGTCCTGCTCCCCTCATCCGCACCAAGCCTTAGCTCTGAACTCCCCAAACTGAGCAGGTGAGCGTCTCTTTATAATGAGCAGTTCATGCATACTTCCTCAATCAATATGCCTGCCTGCATGGCACTTGGTGATAAGTCCCTTTGTTGGTGATCATGGATTGACTAAAGTGTTACTGGATATGGCTGTATACTCATACCATCAATATTCTCTTCTGTCATCTGCCCTCTGTCCTGCAGTCAGGTGACTAGCCTGCTCTCCAGTTGTACCCTCACATCCAGTCCCTCTTTCACGGTGAGCATGCCTGACCTCTTCTTGGATATCCTCCTTTTTATTCTGTATATAGATGTGTGATGTATTGGTATAGGTAACTGCGGGGAATTTTTGTGTATTTTACATAAGAATTGTTGAATTTAATGCATTTAATTGCTTGTGATTCAATGCAGCTTCTGGTTTTCCCGAAGACCTTCACAGGAGAAACCCTGATTCTTTGTCTTTCAGAATACCGGTGTGAACTCCCACAGCGCCTCGGTCTGTGTCCTGTCCTCAGCGCCAGCTCCGCTCAGCGCTAGTGCGGTCAGTGTGACCAGCGCCGTGCATGGGACCGCAGTGACGGGCAGCACGCTGGGGCTGAGTAGCAATGGAGCAGCTACCCTTCCTGGGTGCCGCAGCACGCCCCTGTTACAGTCGTCCTCTGGTGAGATGTACGCTCGTGTGCAGACTGCTCCACGGTGAATGTATCTGTAGCTTTGTGAGGAAACCAAAACAAAATCGCTTTAACAGATTCTCTCATACCCCTCATTCTCCAGTAAATACTGACACCCCCCCTCCCCCCCACATCTCTTGTCCCACA
>JAODJW010000040.1:7631025-7652866 GCA_026777045.1 Hyperopisus bebe | reverse complement strand
GGTCGCAGGGGCAGCAGTCTGAGCAGAGATGCCCAGGCCTCCCTCTCCCCAGCCAGCTCCTCCGGGGGGGGGGGGGATACCAATGCGTTCTCCGGCCAGTCGGGAGATAGAATCTCTCCAGCATGTTCTGGGTCTGCCTCTGTTGTTCTTTATCTTACTGTTAGAGACGGATAATACAAGGCAAGCTGTGACACCTATTGCAAAAAAAAGAAAGTAATAATCTTTTGACCCTTTGCTAATCTGTCCTTTCTCTGCATTCAATATTTTTGGTCTATTATAGTGCATATGAATATATTTATACTGGAGTGCTAGGCTTCTGGCCCCCCTGCAACTCTGACTAAGATAAGCGGTTAGAAGATGGCTAGATGAACGGATGGATACTGAGTGGATCATTGTATACTTTCTTGAGAACTCCACTGATGGCCATATACTGTAGTCTCTGTGCCTATTTTAGGACATCAAGTCCAGTTGAGAAGGAAATCAGCTCTTCAGAGGACTTGCTGCATGGACTATTTGACTGAGGTTCTACCCAGCAAAAAGCGCAGAAGTAGCAAAAAAGTAGGTATTTCTTGGTGTTTTGACTACAAAATACAGTGAAGTTCTGTTGTTTTGGGTCTGTTTCTGTGTGTTGGAAACAGATACAAACATAAAAGAAATGGCACACAATCCTGGTAACAATGCAAAAGCAACCACAGTGTTACATGATTATTACATTTGATAATCGCCATGCAGAAAGGTTACGGGTGTGTATTTAGTATGCTGTGAGTAGACTTTACATATTGGTAAATTCACAATAGCGTCTGTGACTGCCATAAACACAAAACACGCATTTCTTCACTTCTGGTTTTCTTTTGACTCTTGGCCAATGGAAGTACAGTAGCATGAACTGGAGACAGAGACACACGAACAGTCCTATATACACACGAAAAAAAAAAAAAAAACAGAACATGACAGCTCAACCCCCAGAGGGCATTTAATGGCTTTACAGTGGGTATTTGAGAGGGGACCTTTTAAACACTGGCCCAGATCTACTTTGCCCTTTTCTTCACTGCACTGGCACTGGTCCCTGTCCTTGCCTTTTCCTTTTTCAGGTCTGCCACTGTCACTTTCTCTTGGGTCCTGGCAGGTACCTCATAGGTCCTGGGAGAATCCGTGGCTCCTGTACAACCGCCCTGCCTTTCTCTCTTTCTGTTGATAGACATTCTGGGTGGCATAGCAACTGCCTCGTCAGCTCCATCCTCGCTCCCGTTACCACTCCGTAATGCCCTGCAGTGTTATTAACTGTCTCTCACCCCCCTGTACAAATTCTCTGCTTTGTCACTACTGCAAATTCTGTTGTCTGTACACCCTTGCCTGTGGCTCCATTTACATCCTTCCTGGTTCCATGTGGCCCCTCAGCTGGCTCCTTGTCCTCTGTTCTGTTTTTTTCAAGCATCTGTCTGCCCTTTGGGGAGGAGTGAGGTTTTATTTTCCACATTTCCCAGTAAAATGCATGGCCAGAATGTCTCACTGGAACTTGTGCCCAGTTAGGGAGCAGCTCTAGGTTCCCACATGATGTCATGTGCTATATTCCCACATGTGCCAACAAAATATAATATGCGCTTTAGACATGATTAATTTTATATACACATTCTGGATCATGTAGAAGTTGTCCTGATTCCTTCACTGTTGAGTGTTGTTGTTGTTATTTTTGTTATAGTTATTATTATTAAGAAGTGGATAGTTCAGAAGTCCAGAAAGTAAAAATCCAGACTTAGATTTTGTTTCTACCAACCAGTTGAGTTGAGTCTGACTGTGACTCTTTTTTATTAGATTCAAGATATCTGCATTAATCACAGTGAAAATGTTTGCTTGTAAAATTCATAGTTCGTAGGAAAACAGTTTAACCTGGTAACGATATTTGTTCAATCTGCTCCAACAAATGTTTACCTTTGGTACCAATTTCATTACAAATATTGATTTAAGACATGTCTGTATGAACATAAATAGTGGAAGTTTTTTTCCCTGAAATGAGTATTTGAAATGAGTATTCCAAGTGAATTACCTCATGAAGTATAGTAGATATCTTGATTATAATCAAAAGGTTCTATTCCACATGCTGAAATGTTGTGCAGTTTCACTGAGTATTTATTTAAGTCATCAGCCAAATACTCAAGGATTGGTTTCCCATAAACTTTTATATTTCAGTTTCACTCTACCTCATCCGCATTAGACAAAGTGAAAATGAAGCAAGACGAAATGCAGGTCATGGATTTGACAAACCCAGAGCATAAAGGTCATTTATTTGTAATACTCTCCCTGAAAAGTGTTATGTTTTAAAAAAATCTTATGCAACACAGCACATAGAAACACATGCAGTGCTGAAGGACAAATTTTACTGCTTTTATTAGGTAAATTTACTGAGGCATTTGCCCAGATCCAGACATTGCTCAATGATGTGCTGAACAAACACAAGGCAGAAAATGAAAATCTGACCAGAAAGTACAGGTAAATACTCCTTTGTACCTGGCACATAGAAACACCTATCTGTCCATCTAACCATTTCATGAGTTTTTTTTTCCAGGATTGCCTCTGACTCTTTTAAGCATGGCACTCTCCGAGAACAACTATCGTCACTTTCTTCAAGGCAGAAACGCCTGTTGGATATACTGCAAAGACAGAACAATCTCAGAGTTAGATTTCAGATGTTCCACAACAAGCCTTTTGAGAGTCAAACCACCACAGAAGCTCCTTGGACAAGTATGAACATATGTGATGCCGAAACAATTCACAAAACCCAAAGGAGAGACTGTCGCACTGGTACTCTGGAGCAACTTTCCGAAGAAAACTGTTCAGGTTTCAGCTCAGCTTTGACCCTCTGCAATGACGCTGTTTTACCGAACTGCAGTGACCAAGCCCAAGTTCCTTTGGGTATCAATTATGCAGGACCCCAGTTCACAGTTAACGAACTACCCACAGATTCAGGCACATTTTTTGATGGCTTTGTGAATGTTGATAACCAAGCAGACATGCCACCTAGTTTCACAGTCCAGGTTAGCCCAATTGCGGTTCACACTGAACACATTGAATCACAGATTGTTAAGGCACCATCTGAGCTGGCTCATCTTATTAAACAAGGCACCATCAAACCTGGAGAGAATGTGTTCAGTCTAAAGTTGAAGGTGATTTCATTTTTATTATTTGTTAAAAATCATACAAAAAATACAATAATCCTAGAGGCATAAAGTTTTTATCAAATGCTTGTTTTCACTACTTTATACAAACACTTTATAGACACAGCTTATGTAGTTAAAGGTAGATGACCTAAAATCAGTGTAATAGTTATATATAATCATAAATGTAATGTTTAACATGCTCATTTCTGCAAGAGTTCTTATGTCTTATGTGAAGGCATCAGGAAAAAGTCATTCATATTGTTTCAGTGTATGATAGCTGAGCTTCAGGATGCAATTCCACTTTCTTAATCTTAAGGAGCCGTGTGGTTTCAAAGGTATCATTGGCTTGAACAGTTTTACTTTTTATATTTTGGTACTTAGGGTAATTGTCACATAGCTTCCCTCCAGGAAAATGGATCTATAAAGGACACAGGAGGTCAAGTCTACATTTCTCCAGAGCAGTGGATTGGATCTGTTTTGGGGCCCAGTGTTCCTATGAGCCCAACATATGCATGGAAAAAGGTAGAAAGAAAGAAAGCAGTTGGGACAAAACGTGTCTATTAATTGTTTACCTAGGGTTGGTTATAGGAAACGGATATTGATGTTAGTGTAGGGCAACCTTCCCAAAGTAGATGCCGTATAGCACTTAGACATAAGCAAACACAAACATCAAAAAAGTGAAGGACAGCAAATGAAAATAAATACCTCTTTGGTTGGACTAATGACTCTGGGGGGATCTAAGGTCAACTGTGTTGTCATCTATCAATGGTCATTTATGTTTTAATTTGAGTAAAAACTTGTGCTGCCGTAGAATAGGTAACTGGTGTCCGGGGAGTCTAACTAAATGCTCTAAGACCCCCAGTTATATTGACACTCTTGAACTGTACAGCGTCTTTTGACACAGTCACCAGGAGGGTAATCTGAAATCAAAGCACTTAGCTGCTGTCCAAAGGCATACTTAGAGGAACTTCTTGATTTGTTGTGCTGCTTGTGTTAAATGTTTAATAATGAATCCAAAATTATTGTTGTGAATAATGTCTGTTTTTATTTTAGGTGACATACAGGTCCAAACCACTCTTAGAATACCTAAAGAAGGCTGGCCCAGCGGCCCAAGATTCCACAGCATCACAGCAAAACTGTCCATCCGAAGTCACACCTTCAGATCTCCTTAAAGGTTAAGTAAGAGTTGAAGAAAATTGTTCAGAACACAGTGGGGAAAATTTACTTCAAATTAAGCTTCTTTGTATGTAAAGTGTCTAGTCGAGTTTTGAGGGAAAGTCTTGAACTGTACCTTTTGATTGTTTGCTATATAATAACCATTTGATGAGGCAGATACACATACTGCAGGATACAAAGCACTTTGAGTGTGTGCCATAATTGGTACACCCCAGTACTTACTCGCCTTATAATGAGTGATGCTTGCAGATTGTGCACCTCTGGGTTCAGAGTACAAGTATTTGCTTTATTAATCCTTTCTCCAGACAAATATAGAAAGTATCTCACTAGTGTGTTGGGACAGAGAATGGCTAAAAATACTAGCTGTGCCCTCGTTATCGAGTGTGTGAAAGTTGTGTTTAAGTGTTTTTTTCATGAATTTTATAGGCTTTTTAAAATGGTTTTATAGATACATCCTCTCCTTTTTATAGAACTAACTTGTGATCATATAACATGTTCTAATTTGTTCATTTTAATGTTGCTTGCACAGAGATGTGTACCGAGTCCTCCATCAGTGATTTAACGAGGATACAGAGCATTCTTCTAGTAAGTGACAGCGAGTTCATGAACAACTATGAACTGGACCAACATTGGAAGAGGCTGTTAGAGTCTGATGACTGGACCATTTGAGGAGACCTTTCCATGTGTACATGCATGCAATATGTACAACTGTTTAGGTTAAATAGATTCGGTTATAGTTATTTTGACCTCTTGATCATATCAAATTTGTATATTTATCTGTTCTTAAAGTTCTAGTGATGTTCTTAAAATGTTCCTGTTTTACGTAACATGAACATTAACCATTAGGTTGTGCCATTCTTGTTGAGCACTCAAAACTTAAATAAAACAGCTTTTGATTAGGTCACAATTTTTTTTCTTAGTTAACTTTGACTGCTTTCTAGATAGTTCAAGAATATGTAATTATATGTAACACAATGTGACAACAGAAAATCAAAAATTAATGAAATTCAAACATTCAGTATTAACGTGTCATTTTGAATTCCACAAAACACATTTTCAATTCCCCAGCTCAATATAAAAGCGTTCAGTTGATTGATTAGTTTGTAGTAGACATTGGCATTTGACAGAATTATTAGTCGAATTTTGCCAGTCAATATACTAACAATATTGCATTGCTCCTGCCCTCACCCCACACCCACCACACACACAGAGACCTGTGTATGGAATATAGATCAAAATATTTCTTTCCACACATACTGAGATATTACTAATTGCTGCAAATCATTAAACTCAAGAACAGTAGCATTCAATGCCATACTATGAAAGAAAAATGTCTTCTGGTAATCCATTCTTGTTTGCTTATTCTTCTGAATCATTTTTGTTAAATTTCTCACAAACACACCACACCATGAATATATCGATGACCTTCCGGTCACAGGCACAGAGGCCTGACCCATTGACCATAAACCTTTAATTGTACTGTAGCATTGTCTTTTATCGTCGGTCTTATTTCTTGATGGTTGTCTTGTATATACAACAAAGTGGCCGATTCATGTAGTCTACAAAGCAGAGTTTGAAAATGGATGGAAGTATGACATGATTAGCCTTCTAAAGTGTGCCACTGCACTGCAAGGGGAAAACCTTTATTTTATTTATTTTATTTTTACATTTACGTACATGGTAAACTTTGCTTTTTGAATTTGTGACTGATTATAAGAACACAGAGGATGGGATTTGTTTAATTGAAACTGAATGACACTCTACTTACCACCATTGCATTTGTAATTGAAAAATCAGCTTTTCTGTGCCAGGAAAACCAAAAGTCCTTAAAATGTTTTTGAAGAGTCCTGCATAAGTTTGATGTTAAAATGCCAGAAAGATTTTTTTTTTTCGAGTGGATAATGAAACTAAGTTTCATGGGTGTTAAGTGATGGTCTGTAAAGTCAACAGGAAGAATGGCACTATGTGTAAGTCTGATGGTTTTTGTTTATATATATACACAAGATACAGTCCTGCCTGCACATAACATATTTCCTGATGCCTTCACCTATGTGTATTGTCTGATGCCAAGAAGCCAAACCGGATTTAAAGACATAAGACAGCTCTAGGTGAATATAGTTGCAATTCCTCTCTGGTCCAGTCTACATCAAAGTCCACGGTTTCACTTCCCCTGTTATAATAAAGTGCTGCTTGCTGCCCTGTTTTTCCCAGGACCCCCATTACCTGTTAAAAAGGCTACACGTTCAGCACCCTAATTTGGTGTGTAGACATTAACTAAACAAATCCTCTCTTCTAACCACACCATAAGTCCTCCCCCATGCACCATTTCATCTGAAAATAATAAACGAATAGCAAAATTCTCAGTGAAAAAAATGCCACCTCTGAAATGAGATTTGTGCAGCAACTCAGACAGCATCCCAAACCCCAGTCTACCTCATTCTTCTCATCACTGTGTGTTTCCTAGAGAAAGGACACCTCAAAAAGCAAACAACTCTTGTCTGTCCCTCCCACAATTTATACCAAGGGATACAAAATTAGTAAACTGCATAAAGGGCTAAATAGGAAAACAGTAAAATAGAAGGACTGACAAATACATTTGTATCATTAACTACACTTCCTTATATTTTGTGACCCTTTTGTTTTATTGATATTTTTAACAATATAACATGTTTCTGTAACCGATGCCGCCTTTTCTGGTTTAGAACATCAGTGCCAAATTGTTTTCTTAATGTAGTTTCAGATTCAATACATTTCTCAACATCAGGGAAGTGGTCTTTAACTTTTATTTCTTTTCCCTAAAAAGTAAAAGCATCTAAAAAGTCATTAATTTCTTGCAGTGTATACAGATCGTGGATTTGGGAAACAGAGTCAGTGACAGACGTGCATTCAGAATTAGATTCACAATCATGACCATTTTCGCATTCCGTAACCTTTTCTATCACAACCAGATTCGTGCAATGTCAATAAATCAGCAGCTTTCGCCACATTACGGGCCACAGGAACATCTATGAGATATCCTGCACACAGGGCTGCTGTACTTGGTGGGGGGGTTCAACATTCTGCCTGCTGGTTCCTTCCCCCTAGTCATGTCTAGCCTCTTCATACCACAGGGTGCCTGGCCCTTTGCCTGAGTCAGCGGGCTCATCAGCAGCCCCAGAGGTGGACATTTCAGGTCCAGAAAGTAAAAATCCAAACCAGGATTTTTTTTCAACCAACCAGTTGACTATAAAGAGTCACAATCACATCGTTCTCAACTGGTTGGTTGAAACAAAATCCTGGTTTGGATTTTTACTTTCTGGACCTGAAATGTCCACCTCTGAGCAGCCCCATTTTCAGCTGAACCCCACCTCTGCAGGCAGGCTGTGTGGAGATGATATTTGATATTTGCTTACCCAGGGAGGGAGAAGTTTTTTGGCAAAGGTTATCTGAGAGCTCAAGCCTCGACTGTCCATTTTGATAACAAATTTGCAACAATTTTCAAAGTTTCAGAGCTTAATTAGCTCATTAGGGCTATGGCTTGTTCACAGTCTGTTAGGAAATGATGCAAATTTCAAAGCTGCATAAATACTCTAACTCCTCAGACTTTGTCCAACAATCAGCAGCCATGGACTATGCTAAGCAGATCTCTTGTACTCTGGAAAATAAAAATAATTGATACCCACAAAGCAGGAGAAGGCTATAAGACGATAGCAAATCATTTCCAGGTAGCTGTTTCCTCAGTCGATAATGCAGTTAATAGGAATGGTGGAGGTCAAGTTGAGGTCTGGAAGCCCAAGAAAACTTTCTGAGAGAACTTCTTGTAGGATTGCTAGAAAGGCAGATCAAAACCCCTGTTTGTAGACCTTCAAGTTGATTTAGCAGACTCCAGAGTGGTGGTGCATTGTTTTACTGTGCAACAACACCTGCACAAATATGACCTTCAAAGAAAAACCATCAGAAGAAAACCTTTCTGGCATCATCACAAAATTCAACAACAGAACTTTGCAAATTAACATCTGAATAAGCCTAATGCAGTCATGTAAACTGATGTTAAAATAGAACTTTTTGGCCACAATGAGCAAAAGTATGTTGGGAGAAAGAAGGGCACAGAATTTCAGCCATTAAGCACGGAGGTGGATTGATCATGCTTTGTACTTGTACTGCAACCAGTGGCACAAGGAACATTTCACTGGTAGAGGGAAGAATGGATTCAATTAAATACCAGCTAATTTTGGAAGCAAACACATTGTCTGTAAAAAAAAAGCTGAATTTGAAAAGAGGGTGCCTTCTACAGCAGGATGACAATCTTAAACACACCTTAAATTCCACAATGATCTTCCTCAAGGGGCACAAACTGAAGGTTTTGGCATGGTCCTCACCATGCTTACACCTAAACATCATCGAAGATCTGTAGCTGGACCTCAAAAGAGCAGTGCATGCCCAAGAAACTCAGACCTTGAAGCCTTTTACAAGGAAGAATTGGTGAAAATCCCCCAAACAAGAACTGAAAGACTCTTGGCTGTGCTACTTGCCAAAGGGGGTATTACTAAGGACTGATCATGCAAGATGCCTAAACTTCAGCCTTTTCCTTTTTTGTTATTATGAAACTGTGAACAATGAAAGTAAAAAGTAATTTTGCTAAATAATATCACAGAAATGTGTCATCTTGTTTAGCTATTCACAGTAACCGATATTTTGACTAGAGGTGACCAAACTTTTGCATGCCACTGTAGAAGGACAGACAGACAGACAGACTGACTACATGGCCAAACTCATGTGGACACCCCTATTAATTAGAGGAATTGGTAACCCAGACCCATTGCTGGCACTGGTGTATAATTATACACACAGTCATGCAAACTCTTGCAACAAACATACACAATAAAATGGGTAGTATTACAGAAGTGGTTAGTACCATTTCACTTGGCACCATCATAAGACACCATATTTCCAACAAGTCAGTTTGCCACATTTCTGCCCTGTTTGAGCTGTCCTGTTCAACTGCAGGTGAAAAGATTGTGAAGGTCACAACATGGCTGAACGAGTTCAGGTGTGGTTAGTGACACAAGCTCACAGAAAGGGATCTAATCACCCAGCGTACCCAAACCAAATGGCAGTGAATCCTACCATTAATGCTTCAACATCTAATCGAAAGACTTCCCGGAAGAGTAGAGGCTATAATAGTAACATATACTGGACCAACTTCATATTTTCATATTTTGGTTTTGAAATGAGGTGTTGGATAAGATGGTGCCCACATACAGTGCTCACCTACACTGAGTTTCCTTTGCAGGGTGCTTAGGCTCAGCTTTAGAGATAGAGTGAGGAGTTTGGACGTTCGAGAGGAGTTCAAAGTAGAGTCACTGCTCTTCTGCATCAAAAGGACCCAGTTGTGGTGGTTTGGCCATCTATCTAGGATGCCTTCTGGGCACCTCCCTGGGGAGATGCTTCAGGCATATCCAAATGGAAGGAGGCCCAATGGCAGACCCAGGACACGCTGGAGAGATCTCTCGTCTGTAGAAAAATATAAGTAATAACAATATCCTAACTAAATCAATATGGATTAAAATAGTTTATTTAAGCTGAAGTAAATGTATGAGTTTCTATCCTCTTTCTGTACTGCAGTATCTTCTTACTGGGAGTCTGAATTTGTAAATGACAGGTTTCCTCTGGGTCCTTTTCACTCCCACTTCCCTCCTGACTCCTCCCCCTCCTGCCCCCTTACCCTCTTACCCTCCTACCTCCATACCTTCTTACCCCTCTCCTCTTCGGTCCACAGCAAGTCATGAAGCTGAATTATCAATCAGACCTGTCAGGCGTGGAGAGTCATTTGGGTATCATGAAAGTAAGTAACCCTGTGCTTCATTCATATGTTTTTATTAAAGTAATATTTAAATAAAGTAAAATAACTATTTGGTGATAACATGTTCGAATTTAATTCCGCAAACGGTCGTGTCAAGGGGAGTATTAATGGCAGTAAACTGCTTAGTTGGCTCTGTTAGCCTACTAGTGAAAATATGCATCAGTCGCTTATTCCAGAATAATGATAGATGTATTGTTTGAAAACGTGTTGTAAATACAGCTACTTTTAAAGTAGACGTATAAAGTAAGTGATTTAGCTGTTATTAATTTAAGCCTGCTAGTGGTTTGTTCACAGTTTATCCAGAACAGTAAAAGGAGAAAACATTACCCGCAGCGAACTTCGAGTAGTCCCGTTACTGTCACCCAGTGTTATACAAACTAAATGTATGGCTGTCCGCTTTTTCCGTGTCATAATTTATTTTATTTTTATTTGTGAATGTTATGTGTGTTTTTGTTAGTGTACGGCTATGTTTAACGGCCCTTAAACCAATTCCGAAAATAATTTGCGTGAGACTACTGTCAGAAGTTTTGGTATCAATGGGGATTTACATATTGGACGGCACGGTACGACACTGCGCGGTTGTCTCATGCTTCTTTAGGGTTCCTTTCCTGGTTCTGTGTAGGCTATGTGGATGGCTGAAAGAAATAACTATTCCTAAAAGACTTTTTTCAGTTACCAAAGCTACTACAAACATAGGGGCGGCACGACGGCGCACTAGGACATGTTGCCGAACACCGCTGGGATCAGAGCTGGAGTTTGAGAATTCTGGCTGCGCGTGTGCAGAATGCGCATGTCCTCCCTGTGCCGGTCCCCCATATTTCATGTTAGGACGAATTGGAGTTGCCAAATTATCTGCGTGTGTGCATCGCCGAAGGAGAGTTTATTGGGGGTGGTGGGGACTCAACGTAATTATTTAAGCAAAAAGGTCTATTTATAGTGAGGGTAAATGAAGCGAAATTAAATATTGCGGGGTACACGTCCTTCCCCGTTACAATAGCCCATGTGTTTCTGTGCCTTCCGATCGCTTGGCTCCTTGCGCCAGCTGTTTCTGGGATTGGCTCCGTACCCCCGCGACCCTGAACGGGCCAGAGCGGTATATCGAAATGACAGTGACAAGAATGAATGAATGAATAAATGAATGACAGTGACACATTTGCTCATCAGAAATACTCATTAATTGTGTTGTAGACTCTTACAATTAAGCTAGATTTGTATATACGCCTCCGGGAAAAGTTCCGGATCCGAGCGACGCTGAACAGGACATGTGGGTACAGAAAATGGACGGATAGATATGTATGGTATAATTTCAGAATTAAATGCACAGAACGGGGTACGCAAGGTGTAAAAACCAAAACTGGATGAATAAATGTGCATTTTA
This sequence comes from Hyperopisus bebe, assembly GCA_026777045.1. Taxonomy (NCBI): domain Eukaryota; kingdom Metazoa; phylum Chordata; class Actinopteri; order Osteoglossiformes; family Mormyridae; genus Hyperopisus; species Hyperopisus bebe. Next base: position 7,641,315 of record JAODJW010000040.1, on the reverse strand, counting down.
ATAGTAATATACCAGACCACACACATACATTTTAATTAAAAATATTAATGAATGTGAATGTAAATATAGTCCTATTAAAACAAACAATACCTATATTTAAAGATTTTTTTTCTTGATTATTCTGTTTTGAGTTAAAGAAGAACACATCAATTAAAGTCACAAGGCATCATTGACGTTTGGAAAGGAGGCTGGCTTGGGTATCGCATAGTGCTGAGTTCTGGAGCTTAAACATTACTAGCAAAATATTTCCTTGAATGATGGGGATCATTGCAGAGCGCTATTCGAAGTTAATCTGTATTGGGTTAGAATATTTAAAAAGTAATCTGTCAACTTGTTCAACAAAATGTCATCAAAAACAAGTTAATTTTAACTAAGAACAGCATCAAAGACAGATATAGCAGTAGTTAATGTTATACAGTTTGAAGATTCAGTGCAGAAAAAGCACCCGGGTGGTATTTATGGTACACAGGCCTACATTAAAATAGGCTAGCGCTAGCTGCTGGCTTATATTTTACATTTAAATAAAGCTGAGGGGAATCTTGTTGTGAATCAAGAGTGGAGATGGACGGTGTTCGTTAGGTAATAATTTTGGAATGATTTATGCGATTTGTGTTTTCTTGTTCGTGTATGTGTTTTCATGTCCGAATATTTAAACAGACTTATTATACAAGTAATGTATGTATGGTGAGGGAAAATGTAATAATTTCACAAAGTTTTTATTTCAAATGTTTCTTTTAAAGCTGTTAAAATGTGAAGTATGCCTGAACATATTAGATGAAAATGCCTTGAATGATTTCATTCTCCTATAGGGATATTCATCATGTGCATAGATCTAAGGTGAACTTATCAAACTTATTGTTTCCAGGCAATTTCGATACTAATAACGAGGCAGTCAACCACATCCTTTCACGTAATACCTTTCGTGGACTGTCCTACTCCTTGTTTTGAGAACACCACATCTTAAATAGTCAGATACTCGGATTGGATTTCCGGAATTGCAAAGATTTCTCCAAACAATTACCAATTACTATTAACCATACAATATTCACTCATTCAAACAGATGTGTCCTGTTTTTAAATACTGTATATCTCATGCTGTTACATTAAACTGTCATGAATACTATAAATGGTGAAGCATCCCAAAACACATGAAACTTTAAGTGTAAGTTAATTATGAAAACACATTTGTTTATATAGTTCATCGAAGAGAACTAAACATTTTTGCTTGATAACATCAAGCTCTAAAACACATTATGTGCTGAAAAGTCTTAGGCAGTCAAAGAAAATTATGTTTATATGATCGTCATGCTGGAGTCATGTCTGTAAAAGTGTGTCAGCTTAACATCTCTTAAAGTCACCCCAGTATTTGCAGTAGTTATCCAACACACCAGTGTATTTTTTGACTTGATCACTACCACGCCTTGTATGGTTAATAAGTATCTCATTGAATCAACTAATGAAGTTAATTAGTTAAGTGAACTGGTGGTGAAATTTAATGATCCATGGAATGGCTGAGGTGCCCCTGAGGAGAGGTTTGGGAACTGAAGCGGTGTTCATCTAGCCATCCAACATATCAACTTTCTGGAGAATGGAAGAAATTCTTGTCACTTTTTACTTTGTTCTTAATTTGCATATGTTCTAATGTTAAATTGTTTATGTTTTTCTGAGCAAGTACACACTTACTACCCAGATAAAGCTATATTTTTTTCCTTTGAGTGCTTAAGACTTTTGCACAATACTTAGCATTTAATAAAATATGTTAGGTATCAAGTTCTGATAAACTTGAAAAGTCAGAGCCAGCTGTGTTACATGTACTGTTATCTGTCAGTTCTTGTGAATTAAAATTCAATGTTAGTGATTGCACTTATCTGTTAATGACAGACAGGAAGTACTGATGTGACTGTTTCCTCTTTCTTGTCAGTTATTTGCTATGTTAGGCATATGTTATTCTCACAGTTACCTATTCATTCAGTTGGGTTTATTAAGGTTAATTTAGTCTAGTAATGATTACTTTGTTATTAAGATAGTTCTGCTACACAGGAATACTTCTGTGCTATCAATTTGAGTTTTTTTCTCTGTAGAATCAATTTAATTTCTAGGGAAAAGTGCATGATTTATCTTTAGAGTGGTTGGCATTTGTAAAGCAGCCAGTAGCAACAGTATTTATAAACAAATATGGTTTGAAACCATGTTTTTAACAATATAAAACCACACAGACACACACACAGACACTGAGCATAGCATGTGTACTGAGTGTCAAGATGGATGCTTGTTACAAGATATGTCTTATATAGTGTCATCAACTGAAAATAGTATGTATATCATATACAAAGTGCTACAAATATAACTTTTTTTATCTATTACAGAATGAACATACGATGTTTCATCTTGCGTCTGCTGAAATTCAAGTGCCTCCTTCTCTCACTGGCCATTGTATGTCTTTTCAAGTTTCTTGTCATCCACAAAAAATACTCTGCTAAAGATGGCTTACTCATAGAACCATATGGAAATGCAGAAAATAACTCCAGAATCCAGCTAAAGAAATATGACATTGATTGTTCTGCAATCTATAAACTGGACCCAATGGAAGTTGGAAAGTCCTTAGAAATCAGGCGTAAAAACATTATCGATTTGGAAGATGACGATATTGTCAATTTGACCTCAGACTGTCAGAGTTACAAAGAGTTGAGAGGACACATGCATAAACCATTATCAGATGAGGAGAAGGAATTTCCATTGGCTTACTCTTTAGTTCTGCATAAACATGCTTCCATGGTAGAAAGGATGTTGTGGGCCATCTACATGCCTCATAATATTTACTGCCTTCACTATGACCAAAAATCTTCAAAGACGTTTATTGCTGCTATGGAGAACCTAGCCAGGTGCTTCCCCAATGTTTTTATCGCCTCCAGATTGGAATCAGTAGAATATGCCCACATAACAAGGCTTAAAGCTGACCTCAACTGTCTGTCTGACCTTCTTGGGTCTGTAGTCCCATGGAGATATGTCATCAACCTGTGCGGCCAAGACTTCCCTCTCAGGTCCAACTTTGAGCTGGTGGCAGAGCTGAAGAAACTGCAGGGTGCCAACATGCTCGAGTCGACCCGTCCCAGTAAACAGAAGAGACAGCGCTTTGAATTTCAGCACATTCTGCAGGACATCGAATTCGATTACAAAAGAGTTCCTGTTAAGACGGCACTGACCAAAGCGCCTCCACCACACAGCATCAAGGTCTTTGTGGGAAGTGCCTACTTCATCTTGTCACACGAGTTTGTGAATTACATCTATGACAGTCAGCTGATGCACGACTTCTTATCCTGGTCTTCAGATGCCTACTCACCAGACGAACACTTCTGGGCCACGCTGGTGCGAGTGCCAGGGGTACCTGGTGAAATCCCAAGGTCCCAGCCCGATGTCACGGATCTGATGAGTAAAACACGCCTAGTAAAGTGGGTATACCTGGAGGGGTCACTGTATCCCCCCTGCACTGGTAGTCACATGCGTGCTGTGTGCATCTATGGGGCTGCAGAGTTTCGCTGGCTACTTACTTATGGGCACTGGTTTGCCAATAAGTTTGACTCTAAAGTTGATCCTGTTATTGTTCAGTGCTTGGAAGAAAAACTGGAGGAAGCTCAACGACACTGGGTCAATTTGGCGTCAGAAAAAACATTTTGGAGGTATATCTGAAGTCTGTATACAGTAGTTGTACTGGAAATAAATACAGTTTTATTTTTTTGTTTTTAATTTTCCACATTTTCAGAACGGGAGAATTACTTTTGGTTAGTCTATTTTTTTTTTTTTAATGACAGGCTCCCTCTGGGTCCTCCTTTTCACTTCCACTTCCCTCCTGACTCCTCCTACTTCCCTCGGACTCCTCTCACCCCTCCCGGCTCCTCCCAGTTCCATACGGACTCCTCCCACTTCCCTATCTAGTTTTTTTTCTCAACGAAATCAATATTTATTCCCTAAAAATGTTGATTAATACAGATTTAAAAAATATAACATTACATTCACCCCTGCAAAATCACAAGGGATAACACATGAGTGTGGCTGGTTGCCAAGACAAGCATGCACGATGTATCCAAGCCAGGACTTTTAATATTAAAGATATAGTATGTACTTACATGAATAAATATTAATATTTAGGCCTATATCTGGTTTTATGTGATCTAAATAATTTTCAGTATTGTTTTTGCCTTGTGCGTCATCTGTGAGTTTGTGTTATCTTTTGGCAAGCTCCAAAAACATTTCCATTTATTTTTTCATGGCTAACTTACAAATAAAACCATGAATTCGCCAATCTGGAGGGGTGACTGTACTTGACTCCTGATGTAAAGGTACATCGGTGAATAGAATTTGAAAGTAATATTCATAATCAGCTGTTAGGGGTATAACAGTACACAAAAATTATAGTTCGATACGTACCTTGGTTTTGAAGTCACGGTTCGGTACATTTTCAGTACAGCGGGGATAAAGGACACGAAACATAAATTGCTTATTTTTTCTTTATTAAACAGAGGTTTACTGAACAAAGTATGACTGTCTTTCTTGAATAAAAAGTTTTAAAATGTTTTATTTACTGCTACAACATACTAATAAAAATAAAATAAATATCCATTAAGGTGCACATTTAGTAAAATGAACTGAACATGTTCTGTACTGTATTCGCAATAGCAGCTTTCAGCTTCATATTAGAACTGTGCAACACAAATATTGTCTCAAAAAATGCAAAGCATTACAGAATAAATATCCATTATGGTGCAGCATTTAAGCAAATACCTGTACTTGTATTCACATTAACAGCTTCCACATTCACATTAGGACGTACGCATGCATGTGTAGCGGCGCCGCTTCATCCTCCCTTTTCCGAATGTTGCTTAAGGGAAACACAAAGGTTTTGCATTTGCTGTATTCGTTTGGTACATTTGCATACTGAACCGAAAGGCCCCTACCGAAAATTTTTGGTACGAATATGTGCACCGTTACACTCCTAATAGCAGTTTTAATTACCAAAGTTAATGTAAGCATATTATGGCTTATTATTTTAAAGTGTTTACAAGTTTGAAATAGTATCAGGGTATCAGTGGGTGGCCCGGTTAGCTCACACCTTCAGGGGTTGGGGTACCTGTCCCACCTATGTTCTGTGCAGGTGTGGATTTAGCAGTCATACCCATGCAGTTAGGCTAATGTCTATGATGAATAATAAAGTATGTTCCACTATAAAATCAAATATAAAATAATTGTATAATAACTCAAAAGTTGCCTGTAACATGCATATCATAATGTATAATGGGTGTAATTGGTAATCTTACCCTCAGAATGGAACTTAGCTAAGAAATCGCTCAATTCTTGCCAAGGACAATGAAATTGTGCCTGAAATGCATGGAATATTATTTAAAAGGAATACATTTAAAAGGAATGTGTTGTTTATACATTGACAGTGATTTTATGTATTAAGTTATTGGTTTAGGCTGTTTTTTTTTTTACTTATTTTCAATAAATGATCTTAGTTATTAACTTTGTGTTTTGTATGTTAACTTTTAACTTTGTAAAATTGCTTTCATTTACATTATTTTCTCTAAAGTGACTTGCATAAAACTGGTGATTGACCAAACCTGGAAGTGTTAATTTAACTGTATATGAAGTTCAAAGCTGAATATTGTTATTATAAAATCCATACGCCTGTATACTTTTATCTAATTTGTTCTTGTGGTTTTGTCTCTATGCCTGGTTTCTCTATGCCACTTTCTCGCCCCAGTAAGCAAATTTTGTCACCAGCACCCCAAAGCTCGGCAAACTTTACTGGCAATACCCCAACATCCCCCCCAGCTAGCAACTGGCAATTTTTAATACCATGATACTGTCCAGACATTACACTGCGGTATACGGTATGGTAACAAACAACAGTATTCTGGAATTTGCTGAGCGGTAGGTGGGTTAAAATATCTTCGAATGGTAATACCACCTCCCTAAAAAATGCCCTCCCCTCCACCTGGTTGTCCCTTGTCTGCCTCCCTGAAATCGTAAGGTGGGATGTCTGAAACTAAAGCAATTATTTTTATCCAATAATCAAGTGATTTTTTTATCCCTGAGTATTGCCTATACAGTATTATTGCATACCACTAAAAATGTAATAATCTGTGTATTCACTATAGAAATGTATTTATTTTATAAAACAAGATGAACTAAGTATCAATGCTTCCCCAGTTTTTCCCTCCATCATCGGCCTCCGTCACAAAGCTGGTTTATCAAATACAGGGTTAGAACATAAGTTTCAGCTTAACAAAACCAAACAAACGCAATCCATGATAAACAATATCACAACACTGACTACACCGATTAGCCATAACTTTAAAATTTCCTGCCTGACATTGTGTAGGCCCCATGCATGTCTGCAAACCAGCGCTGATCCCTTGGGAAGGTGTCCTGTGGTATCTGGCACCAAGACGTTAGCAGATCCTTTAACTCCTGTAAGCTGTGAGGTGGGGTCTCCATGGATTGGATTTCTTTGTCTAGCACATCCCACAGATGCTCGATTGAATTGAGATCTGGGGGATTTGGAGGCCAAGTCAACACCTTGAACACTTTTCATGTTCCTCAAGCCATTCCTGAACAATTTTTGCAGTGTGACATAGCACATTATCATGCTGAAAGTGACCACTGCCATCAGGGAATACCGTTGCCATGAAGCGTGTACTTGACTTTGTGTAACATCCGCATGAATGGCCGGGCCCAAGGTTTCCCAGCAAAACATTGCCCAGAACATCACACTGCCTCCATTGGCCTGCCTTCTTCCCATAGTGCACCTTTCTATCATAACAGCATTAACCTTTTCAGCAATTTGTGCTACAGTAGCCTGTGAGATTGGACCAGTGGGGATATCCTTCACACTCCACATGCATCGACGACCCTTGGGTGCCCATGACTCTATGGTACTGACCACTGCATACCAGGAACACCCCACAAGACCTACCGTTTTGGACATGCTCTTACCCAGTTGCTTAGACATTACATTTTGGCCCCTGTCAATATCACTAAGACCCTTACGCTTGCCCATTTTTCCTGGTTCCCACACATCAACTTCAAGAACTGACTATTCACTTGCCTAATATATAATGGCACCCTTGACAGGTGCCATTGTAATGAGATAATCAATGTTATTCACATCATCTGTCAGTGGTTTAAATGTTATGGCTGATCGGTGTATATTTGTATAAGACATAATAAGACATAACAAGCCCCGAGCTGTGGGAAATGTAGAAGGAGCCATGCAGCCATGCAATAAATTAGGGAGTTTAAATCTCTTCGAAATCTGCTGGATCCCCCTCAAAATACATTTCTGGCACAGACCTGTGTATAAAGTGTTTCTCTGGTTAGTGAAAGCCTACAAGGTGCAGAGAGGAAAATCCTGGTGAAGGTTTTTGTATAATCACCAAATTGCTTTTTGGGGTAATGTTCTTGAAAGGCCCTCTGGGATCTGGGAAAGTCCATCAGGGATACCCAGTGCTCACATTTATAATGACTGAAATACCCAGATGTGCTAATTAGGCAAAGCAACTCCCCTGGCTTCCCCAGTGGTGATTTGTTACTGGACTTCCGTTCAAATCCTGCGGTGTGTATAACAAATACCAGTTCATCTGCTATGAGGCTCTGTTAAAGTGTGGCCCCTTCTGGGTCCTTGGGATTCTGGTTGAATGGCAGCCTCACCTAGGCAAGGCCCAGTGAGCATGGTGGCCTCCTCTAGGCAAGGCCCTGGGGGTGCTGTGGCCTCATCTGGGTAGTGACTTGTGAGCACGGTGGCCTTCCCTGGGCAGGGCCCTGGGGGCACAGTGGCTCATCTGGGTAGGGACCTGTGAGCGTGGTGGCCTCCCTCCCTTCAGAACCAGGTGTGGAAGGAGGTGTGGAGGGCTTGCCATACACTCTTCAACTCCTGGGTGTCTGACATGGGGGAAAGCAAGGCTAATCTATCCCCTACCTCCTTGATGGGGATTAAAAGAAAAGGAGACTGACAGGTGGCTGGTTATCTCCAGATGTCCACCAAGAATACATGGAGGATGGACAATTCTGGCCAGGATACCTGGAACAGGCAACTTAGATTGAATGGGTTCCTCTGCTGGATTCCCTGCCCATGAAAAATATTGGGGGGTCAATTCAGTTCAATTCAGCTAACTTTAATTCATTTTAATTTATTTTAATATAATGCCTTTTACAAGAGTCACCCCAAGGTGCTTTACATAGGTGTGTTGTGCTACATTACATTATTAAGACAGAATAATACAAAAACAGGGGAAAGGAAAGGGAGAAATGAAAGAAAGAACAAAGGTGACAAAATTATGGAGAAACAAAACTTCTGGGGTTCCAAGGTCATCTGGCTGCCTAACGCCTCCCTAACCCCTGGCCTGGTCCTTCCCGACAACCCCTGGCCTAGTCCTTCCTCACTGCTCCTGATCTAGTCTTTCCTGATGACCCCTGGCCTAGTCCTTTCTGACGACCCCTGGCCTAGTCCTTCCTTACTGCTCCTGATCTAGTCTTTCCTGATGACCCCTGGCCTAGTCCTTACTGACGGCCCCTGGCTTAATTCTTCCCGACAACCCCTGGCCTAGTCCTTCCTGACAGCTCCTGATCTAGTCTTTCCTGATGACCCCTGGCCTAGTCCTTTCTGATGACCCCTGGCCTAGTCCTTCCTGACAGCTCCTGATGTAGTCTTTGCTGACAACCCCTGGCCTAGTCCTTACTGATGACCCAGAAGTACTGAAGATGATGAATAACACTGCGGTGATGTGGATAATAGAGCTCATCAGTGTTACATGGAAGAAGAGGGTAAACTGGGAAGAAATAATACGAAGCTCTGGTACCTTATAACTACAGAAGTATTTTATACTCCAGGTTTGTCCTGTACAGGGGTGCTGCAAAACACTCTTTCTGGTGGTTGAACATCAGTTCAGAAAACTTCCTTTGGACTTTGTAAAGGAAAGTAAAGGAAGGTGCGAGTGGAACCCATTGACTCACGTGATTCCCATTTTGTCAATTGTAATTAAATTTCAATAATTATTCATATCTTCTAAGACAGTATTGTTTTGCCTTTCTTCTAAATGTGCACGGTCACATGAAACAGCTACGTCAGAAATGAAGAGAGAGCCATGACACAATTTCCTACTCCAGATCCAAACTGCATGAGAAGTAAAATTTCTGTTCAAATGTGTTCCTTGGAAATGAGGACAGCTCCTTGTTTTTTTGTATGAAAATAATGTTGATGTATCATTTAGATCAACTTCTCAAAAATACAGACAGCTTGGCTTCAGAATCTCCACTACATCATGAAATGCCAGCTTGGCTGAGCCTGCCAAAATGCTCATTTACATCCCAGAATAGACAGATACAGCACTGTGTACCGGCCCTGTGCCGTTACCTCAGAGCATAACTCTCCCACAGAAATTTCCAAAGACTGAGCCAAGCATGGTATCAATGCTATGGTGAGCTGCTTCTTTGGAGATTTTACAGTGTTGCTATAAGCAGACTCTGCCTTTCCTATGTTTCTCTGTGTCTCTGTTACCATGTGGAATGCGGGTATTTAGTGTAACCCCCCCTAGGCCCAGGGTGGAAATATGATACAACAGCAAGTAAAGAGATGGGCACCAGGCAAACAAAACCTATTCTGTTCACAAGCCGTCTATGGCATCAAATTAGAATTTCTTACAATTGCATTATTGATTATTAGTAGTGTACATTCTGGATAGTACACATTGATCTTTTAGTTCAGTATTTGTAAGAATAAGAATAAAGTTCATTCTGTGCTTAAGCAGAAGCCAGTGGAGTAACGTATTCGCTCCTATTTTAATTCTTGCTGTTGCATTTTGAATACACTGTAGGAAATAGTGCGTTCCCCAAGAAAAGAATATTATGATAGTCTAATCTGCTTTATCATTTCTGTATTATGTCTTGAAAAGTTGCGAAATATGTCAGTTTGACAATGTTACTAAGTTATAAGAAGCATATCATAGACAGGGAGTTAATATAACAATGAAATGACAGATCTATATGGAAAATTGCACCATGATTAGGAGCTGATCTTGGCAAAAGTGAAATACTGAGATAAGAGATGCTGAAAGTGCTGATGACAAGGCTTTGTGGGTCACTTCACATATGGGACATCTGCTGTATCTGCGTTTAGTGATCAATATTTGTCACTCATCCATGCCGCCTAGGGCACCCCCCCACGCCTGGATACGCTATGCCGCCTAGGGCACCCCCCCACGCCTGGATACGCTATGCCGCCTAGGGCACCCCCCC